>ML297940.1:0-23929 GCA_005239495.1 Nicotiana undulata | reverse complement strand
AGGCAAAAGAGCTATGCAGATCGTAGAGTTCGAGATTTGGATTTTATGGTAGGAGACCAGGTGCTCCTTCGAGTGTCGCCTATGAAGGGCGTGATGAGATTCGAAAAGAAGGGCAAGTTGAGTCCAAGGTATATTGGTCCATTTGAGATTTTGGACAAGGTAGGAGAGGTGGCCTACAGACTTGCCTTGCCACCGCATTTATCAGTCGTACATCCAGTGTTTCACGTATCCATGCTCCAGAGGTATGTTGCAAATCCATCTCATGTTCTTGACTTCAGCGATATCCAGTTGGACAAGGATCTGACTTATGAGGAGGAGCCGGTAGCTATATTAGACAAGCAGGTTCGCCAGTTGAGGTCGAAGAATTATCCTTCGATCCGTGTTCAGTGGAGAGGTCAGCCTGTCGAGGCAGCTACCACGGAGTCCGAGTCCGATATGAGGAGTCGTTATCCCCATATTTTCTCAGACTCATGTACTTTTCTATGTCCGTTCGAGGGCGAACGTTTGTTTTAGAGGTGGAGATTGTGATGACCCAAAATGTCATCCTAAGTAATTCTAGCCAAATCTGTGTTCTGAGGCCCCGAAAGCGTCTGTTAATCTCACCTCGATATGTGTGCGCAGCCCGGGCGTGTAGCCGGGAAGTCTTTAAGTTGGAATTTGAGGAAAATGGAATTTGTTTTGATAATTAAATGAATACAGTTTACTTTGGTCAACATTTTTTGTAAACGGACCCGGACCCGTGATTTGACGGTCCCGGAGGATCCGTAGGAAAATATGGGACTTGGGCGTGTTCCCGGAATCGAATTCCGAGGTCCCAAGCCCGAGAAATGAATTTTTAAAGAAAATTGTTTTCTGAAAATAATAAAGGATTTTGAAAATGAATAATTATGTAAAAACCTTGTTACCGGGCCCGTATTATGGTTNATGACGTGTTTCGGATCAAAATTGGAGGAATTAGACTTTATGAAGTTTATAAGAAAATCTATGAGTTTTGAGGTTTAATTCCATGTTTTTGGTGATATTTTGATGATTTGAAAGCTTGACTAAGTCCGTAGGATGTTTTGGGAGTGATGTGTGTTTTTGGTTTTGAGACCCGAGGGCTCGGGTGAGTTTCGGGTAGTTAGCGGGGTGGGAAAAGGGTGAAAAATCTGGTGTTTTGAAGTCAAATCTGGTGTCTGGTGTTTCTTCTCTGCGATCGCACCCTTGAATCTGCGATCGCATAGGCTTATCCTGAGGGACCCAACTGTTGTTCTCTGGGATCACGTGATTGCCTCCGCGATCGCAGACTTATGCCCATATGCCTTCCGCGATCGCATCTCTCACTCCTGCGATCGCATAGAGTGAGGGTAGTCAGGGTAGGGGGCTGGGTAAGTATTCAGTGCGGTCGCGATCCCTTTCCGCGATCGCAAAGAGTGAAGCTCCCAAAGCTCTGCGAACGCGTAGAGTCGTCCAGTCCCTTCTCTGCGATCGCATCCCCTTCTTCGCGATCGCAGAGGGAAAATTTGTCCAGTCATCTTTAAATAAAAAACAGAACACTTATTACGGGATTTCACCCAAAAACTCATAACCCTCTTCTTCCCCAACCTCCATTGAAGCCCCAAGCCAATTCTTGCTCCATAGCCTCGTGGGTAAGTATTTTCTACATCGTCTTCTTCCATTTTTCATCATTAATCACAAGATTCTAGGCCTAAAAACATGAAATCAAAGTAGAAAATTAGGGGTTTTGGGTGGAGTTAGGTTTTTGGGAAATTTGGGTGATTCAACCTCAATTTGGGGTTGGATCTTGAAACAATTATACATTTGAACTCGTGGGTTTATGGGTGATCGAGTTTTGGTCAGAGCCTCGTGTTTGGACCAAGCAGGCCCGGGGTCGAATTTTGATAATTTTGGAAGAATGCAAGAAATTGAGTATCTAGGCTACGGGATTGTATTATTGAGTCATTATTGATATTATTGAATTAATTATGCCTAGATATCGTTGTTTCAGAGTTGGATTATAAAGGAAAGACGATCTTAGAGGGTTGATTGCTATAATCTGGACCGAGGTAAGTGTCTTGCCTAACTTCGGTGAGGGAATAGGTATTATTTGCTATGTGCTAAGTGATTATCATGTTCATTGCATAGGTGAGGTGACGAGTACCTATGCAATGTGTGTCAAGCATGCCCGTGAGTCTATTTTGATAGAAATTGCAGTATTTCCTCCATGTTTAGCATATTATGAGATTGTCTTTACTTGGAAATTTATTCTTGATTGAAAGTATTGGCTGTTGAGTTTGAGAAGTGTTGATACGAATGATAATCCAAGTGTAGAGTATGCGATTGAGGTGATTGGTTATAGCTGAGACCTTTGCCGGGCATTTATTGAGTTATTAAATTGATGTTTTCCCCTTGCCGAGTGTTTTGAACTGCTTATGTCCACTATGATGTACTCCTTGCCATTACATCTGTTATTGTTTGGTGAGGAAGAGTGTAGAGCACGAAGGGTGATGTCGTGCCATGATACATTGTACATTGCATTGTGAGGAAGAGAGTAAAAGCACGAAGGGTGATGTCGTGCCATGACATTTGATTACATTGTATAGTGAGGAAGAGTGTAAAGCACGAAGGGTGATGTCGTGCCATGCTATTTGATTACACTGCATTGTGAGGAAGAGAGTAAAAGCACGAAGGGTGATGTCGTGCCATTGTTTACTTTCCTGATACTTATACTTGCTTCGTTGACTATTGTGTTAGATTGCCTCCCTTGTTTACTTCTATCTGTCAATTCGACTACTTCCTTTCACTTGTTCCCCTTTACTGCTCCCGTATCCCTTACTTGTCTGCTTATCTTCTGCCTTGTATTATCCCTGTTACCTGCTGTAGAATATGACATGTTATCGTTATTGTCAAGTCTAGCCTCGTCACTACTTCGGCCGAGGTTAGGCTCGGCACTTACTCAGTACATGGGGTCGGTTGTACTGATACTACGCTGCACTTCTTTATGTTGTGCAGATCCCGCTTCCGAACCCCGTGGACCGCTCTGAGGGAGTCACATTCAGTCCACATTGAGCTTCAAGGTATACCACTGGCGTTGGTGGACCCTGTAGTCTCTTCTGCTATTGTGTCCTATTGTCTTATTTCTCTTTCTGTTCTAAAGACAATACTGTATTTCCTTTCAGTCTTGTATTTAGTGTTCTTATAGATAGTCCGTGAGGTTTTGACACCCTAGTTTTGGGATTTTGCGATATTGTTGTCTGTAATATTATTACTTTTCTGCTGTAAAAATTTTGAAGTGATTTGGGATGTTTCAGTAAAAGTTGAAAGTTCATGATTCAGGATATTCCAGTAAAGGTTTGAAGGTTAATGGCTTTAAATACTGTTACGTTGTTTCTAGATGTCAAAATGTTGTGTACGTTGGCTTGTCTAGCGGGTTCAACGTTAGACACAGTCACAGTCTGAAAGGTGGGATTTCGGGTCGTGACACTAAAACTTCACACTTACATAGGTAATTCCNCATCCCGTAGATACACTATTTGATATACCCCGTATCAAATTTAGAAATCATTAAAAAGCCTTAATGCTTTATCCCTTGGTACTGAACATTGTCTCATCACGAGAATGGACCAAAACTTTAGTTGACAATGTTGAACGGTCATTAATGACTTTGTTTGATCTCCTTGAACCTAGATCTTGGGATCTCTAGTCTTCTAGGTAGAGTTACCGCCACAATGACTTGTTCTCGGTCATAGTCCCATTCCGCTCGATGATTTCTAACTACCTCTCTAGTTAGGCCTTTTGTAAGTGGATCCGACACATTATCGCTTGACTTTACATAGTCAATCGCCATAATTCCTCTAGAGAGTAATTGCCTAACGGTTTTATGTCTTCGTCGTATATGACGAGATTTACCGTTATACATAACGCTCTCAGCCCTTCTAATTTTCGCTTGACTATCGCAATGTATGCATATTGGTGCCAACGGTTTGAGCCAAAATGGAATGTCTTCCAAGAAATTCCGGAGCCATTCAGCTTCTTCACCGGCTTTATCTAAGGCTATGAACTCAGCCTCCATTGTAGAGCGGGCAATACAAGTTTGTTTGGATGACTTCCAAGATACCGCTCCTCCACCAATAGTGAATACATATCCGCTTGTGGACTTAGAATCAGTTGAAACGGTGATCCAATTTGCATCGCAATATCCCTCAATCACCGGAGGATATTTACTGTAGTGCAAAGCAAAGTCCTTGGTATGTTCTAAATATCCCAAAACTCGTTTCATTTCCATCCAATGAGATTGACCTGGATTGCTCGTGTATCGACTCAATTTACTTATAGCACAAGCTATATCTAGTCGTGTACAATTCATGATATCTGTTAAGCATCCAACACACGAGCATAATCCAATTGTGATATGTTTTGGCCTTTGTTCTTTGCTAATGCAAGGTTCACGTCAATTGGAGTCTTTGCAACTTTAAACCCTAAGTGCTTGAATTTTTCAAGTACTGTCTTAGTATAATGAGATTGTGATAATGTCAGACCTTTAGGAGTCTTATGGATCTTAATCCCCATAATCAGCAACTCCCAAGTCCTTCATATCAAACTTGCTAGTTAGCATACGCTTAGTCGCATTTATGTTGGCAATGTCATTACTCATTATCAGCATATCATCCACATATAAGCAAACAATGACTATGTGATTTGGAACATTTTTAATGTACACACATTTATCACATTCATTTATCTTAAAACCATTTGACAACATTGTTTGGTCAAATTTCGCATGCCATTGTTTGGGTGCTTGTTTTAGTCCGTAAAGGGACTTAACAAGTCTACATACCTTCTTTTCTTTACCTGGAACCACAAACCCTTCAGGTTGTTCCATGTAGATTTCTTTCTCCAAATCTCCATTTAATAAGGTCATCTTAACGTCAATTTGATGAATTTCAAGACCATAAACTGCAACTAACATTACTAACGTTCGTATGGACGTAATTGTTGTAACTGGAGAGTATGTATCAAAATAGTCAAGAACTTCTCATTGTCTATACCCTTTGACCACAAGTCTTGCCTTATATTTATCAATAGGACCATCATCTTTCATTTTCCTCTTAAAGATCCATTTAGAACCCAACGGTTTATTTTCAAGAGGAAGATCAACCAATTCCCATGTATGGTTTTTCAATATAGATTCTATTTCACTATGGAATACCTCTTTCCAAAGCAATGATTTCGAAGAAGACATAGCTTCTTTAAATGTTCAAGGCTCATTCTCCAATAAGAAAGTCACAAAATCTGGTCCAAGTGAAGTAGACGTTCTTTAACGTTTACTACGTCTTGGATCCTCCTGATTAAATGTACCTTTTTTTGTTTCTTCCCGAGGTCGTTTAGATCCTTCACCAATCAACTCACATTCCTTTTTATACGGATATATATTTTCAAAGAACTCAGAATTATCTGATTCTATAACCATATTATGAATATCAGGATTTTCTGATTTATGAACTAGAAATCGATATGCTTTACTATTGGTCGCATATCCTATGAAAATACAATCAACGGTTTTCGGTTCTATTTTTACCCTTTTGGGTTTAGGAACTTGCATTTTTGCCAAACACCCCCACGCTTTAAAATAATTCAAGTTGGGCTTCCTTCTTTTCCATTTTTTCATATGGAATGGATTATGTTTTTCTATGGGGTACTCGATTTAGTATCCGGTTAGCCATAAGAACGGCTTCCCCCCACAAGTTTTGTGGCAAACCAGAACTTATCAACAATGCGTTCATCATCTCCTTTAATGAACGATTCTTTCTTTTCACAGTCCCATTAGATTGGGGCGTGTAAGGGGCTGTTGTTTGATGAATAATTCCATATCCTAAACATATTTCTTCAAAAGGAGATTCATATTCACCACCGCTATCACTTCTTATCATTATGATTTTCTTGTTAAGTTGCGTTTCAACTTCATTTTTGTATTGCTTGAATGCGTCTATTGCTTCATCTTTACTATTAAGTAAGTAAACATAGCAATATCGAGTATTGTCGTCAATACAACTTATGAAATACTTCTTTCCATCGCGAGATGGTATTAACTTCATGTCGCAAATAGCTGTGTGAATTAAGCCTAAAGGATTTGAATTCCTTTCAATTGATTAAAGATGTCTAACATAGTTAGGTCCACACATATTTGACATTTTGATTTGTCGCATTCAAACTTAGTCAATACTTCAAAGTTAATCATTTTTCGCAAGGTTTTATAATTGACATTACCCAAACGTATATGCCATAAATCATTCGACTCAAGTAAGTAAGAAGAAGCTGAAATTTTATTATTATTCTTAACAACCATTATATTCAGCTTGAAAAGTCCCTCAGTGGAGTAACATTTTCCTACAAACATCTCATTTTTATTTATTACCACCTTATCAGATACAAAAACACACTTAAAACTGTTCTTAACAAGAAGTCCAGCAGAGACTAAGTTCTTTCTAATCTCGGAAACATGAAGGACGTTGTTCAGAGCCACCACCTTGCCAGAAGTCATTGTCAGAAATATCTTCCCATATCCTTCAATTTTGGCCGTTGCAGCATTTTCTATAGAAAGCGTCTCTTCGGGTCCAATGGGAGCATATGTAGCAAACGCTTCCCTAACAACACAAACATGGCGAGTGGCTCCAAAATCAATCCACCACTCCTTAGGATTTCCCACCAGGTTGCATTCAGAAAGCATAGCACACAAGTCGTCAACATCTTCGTGTTTTTCAACCATGTTTGCTTGACCCTTCTTCTTGTCTTTCTTTGGAGCACGATAATCTGCAAATCTGTGTCCAGCTTTTTCACAGTTGTAGCAATTTCCGTTGAACCACTTCTTGCTTGGGTTGCTTTTCGGTCCAGAAGCCTTCTTCATCTTTTTATTATTTTGAGGAGCATCCTCAATAATGTTTGCTCTCATTATTGTTGAGTTTCCACGGCCTTTATTTTCTGCAGTTTTGTTGTCTTCTTCGATTCTCAACCGAACAATGAGATCTTCAAAGGACATCTCCTTGCGTTTGTGTTTCAAGTAGTTTTTGAAGTCCTTCCACAAAGGAGACAACTTCTCAATCATTGTTGCAACTTTGAATGCTTCATTGATGACAAGACCTTCAATGAAAATTCTGTTAGTAAAAATAATATAATTAATACTTTCAACATCAGTATTAATTTGACTTTCACCTTCAGCAAGGAGATTGTGAATAATCACTTGCATTTCCTGGACTTGAGTAATAACAGACTTGCTATCTACCATTTTGTAGTCCAAAAAATTAGTGGCAATGAATTTCTTTAACCCGACATCTTCCTTTTGTATTTCCTTTCAAGTGCTATTCACAGTTGTTTTGACGTCTCCACATTACTATAGACATTATACAGATCATCCTCCACTACGCTAAGAATGTAATTCTTGCATAGAAAATTAGAATGCTTCCACGCCTCAGTCACGAGAAAGCATTCATTTTTTGGAGTTTCGCCGTGCAGAACAGGAACATCTTCCTTAATGAACTTCTGCAAACTTAAGGTCGTCAAGTAGAAGAACATCTTCTGCTGCAACCGCTTGAAATCAATCCCGGAAAAAATTTCAGGTTTTTCTGCTCGTGCCAGTGCCAGTCGTTCGGCTTATCGATGCATTGGCAGTCACCATAGGAACAGTCTGGTTCCCGTTGTCATTCATCATTGTTGTAAAAGAATGACAAAAACAAATGTTAAAATCACGTAGATATTAATCTCCAATGGAGTAGAAAACCACAAAGGTTTTAGTTTCCAGAACAATGAGTATAAAACAAACACATAAAATATTAAATTCCTTAAGCTTGTTAGTACACTGTATTTGTAAAATAATTTTGGAGAAGATAAAATAACATATAAACAGAAATGTAAAAGAAATAAAATTTAATCCGAGCCCACTGAATTCACAGCGTTTTCTTAAGGAATTTAATCCCCTCCTAGTATCCAAGGTTGTGGATTATTTCCTCCGAGGATAGAACGAATTACACACTAGTTTAGCGGTATTTCAAACCCCAGTGTTTCAGCAAACACAAAGTTCGGTAGAAAATCACACTTACTGTTGCTTTCTTTGTAGTTAAAACAATGCAAAAGAACTCAGAAATTCGTATGAAAAATCTAAGAGAATGGACTGGTATTTATAGCCAATGTTGAGCTCAAATTGAAGAGGTGCAACTACTGACACTTTATTTATCCGTTGGATTTAATATTAATTTTCCGTTTAAGAAAATGGATATTTAATAATATTATGTTTATATTTACTATTTACAAATAAATTTGGTCTAAAAAATTAATCAAGCAATTGACCGAAGCCGAAGCCGAGCGACGACGACGGCTCGAGACTTGCCTTCTTCTTAACTATTTAATAACTTGTTGGATGGTTGTTACTTATCGTTTCATAACGTATCGTATTGTATTGTGTTGTACTGTATCGTTTGATAAATACAATGTTTGGATAGATTGTGTTGTTTGCCATCGTTTCATGATATTGCGCACCAACAATATGAAGAATAAACTTGCAATATTATAAAGAAAAATTATGATACATGGTAAAATTATTATATAAATAGGTAAGGTAAGTGATAAAATAAAATTATTTAATGATAATGAAGGGTGAGATTGAGAGAAAAGATGAGGTTACAATGCAACCACATCAAATCGGCCGTTACATAAAGTGGCATATTTCATCGTTATGTAACGTCGGATTTAACGATACGATACAATACAATAAAATTTAAATAACAATCAAAACAAACATCATATTTAAAGTAACAATACGATACAATACAATGGTAACAACCATCCAAACAAACTGTAAGAGCTAGAAGAAGAGAAATTGTATATATACACATCAAAAACCTTTTTCTCTTTCAATATGGGACAATGCCCCTTTGTCAAGAGAAAAAAATCAAATATTTTATTTTTTCCTCCATTTCCCATTCACTCTCTTTTAAGCTACATTTAAGCTTAAAAAGCAATATATGAAGGAAGTCAGCTAAGTTAGAGCAGTGGCTTTGGAGTGGTGTGAGATGCTTCTTCACAAATATTTCGAATTTCGAACCACAAATGGTTTGTGGCCTCATTTTCTTAAGTTGACTCACTAATCAGTGCTTGAATTTTCCACTTCCAATGTAATATGTACTATGATAAAAACTATTTAAAGGTAATTATAAAATAATTTATTTACGAAAAAGGCTAAAATTTCTCCTTTACTATTTTAAATTATTATATAAAAAAATCATCTATTATACAATTTGATTATCTCAGACATTACTGTTTAACTTTGGATCAACATTACCCTTATTTTCTCTCTAGAAAAATTAATGCTTCATCTAGAAAGTGTCAACTATTTTGAAAAAGTTGGACCTAATGCAACTGAGTGCCACCAAAAGGGTTGTTGGCCAAAAAAATGTCAAATTTGGCAACATGTAAATTGAAATGCATGCCTATTTTGAGTTTGAATTTCATTTGGAATTAGGGGTCTGTATTTGGTCCCCACGTGTGTTGGAAAGACCAAAAAGCCAATAAAAAAACAAGAGAGCAGCCTCTTATGTTTATGTTTATGTTTCAGTCAAGTTTTCAAGAGTCATCAAAAGAGAGAGAGAGATAAGGTTGCGACTTTGAGGACCTTTCCTAGATGCTTACCTACCCCTCTTGTCATTTTTAGCAGTAGTTTGGTTTCCAACAACAACCATCCAGTAAAATTTTAAAAACAAAATGTTTGGGAAAAATAATGTATACGAAGATTTTACCCCTACCTCTATGAAGTAAAGAGATTTTTCCCGATAAACTCTCGGCTCAAGAAAATAAAAAAGACGAAACAGACTCAGTACCATCAACAGAAACCATAAAAATAATAAAATATTACTCCCTCTGTTTCAAATTAGACAAGATACTTTCCTTTTTAGTCTTTTCCAAAATAAATGACACATTTCTAAATTTGGAAATAATTTAACCTTAAATTTTGAGTGGTTTTTATAACCACACAAATGTCATGACCCTACAAAATTTTTACCGCTTAAGTTTTTATGACCATAAATTTTAAAAGTCTTTTTTTCTTCTTAAATTCCGTGCCGAGTCAAACTAGCTCATCTAAATTGAAATGAAGAGAGCATAAAAAACCAAAAAATAGTTGAAATATAAAATTTCAAGATTAGTAGGTTATTTTGGGTTTATAATTTCAAGATTATATTCCCGTTTAATATAAAATATAAAATATAAAGATTTTGGTGTATAATTTATATTCATATTAATATTAAATAAATATAATTTTAAATTTTATATTGGAATTAGTATTTTCACTTTTGTAACCAAATGTTCCCTTAGGTCTTGCGCCCGCTTGATTCCGATGAATAAAAGGAGAGCTTGACCATAATTTTCCAAATAAGACACAAATTGAAAGGAAAAAAGGCTTTGGCCATGGTGATTTGATTTCTTGCTATTAAGAGATCTCTGCTATTCGTCTGATTGTA
The DNA here is from genome assembly GCA_005239495.1 of Nicotiana undulata. Classification (NCBI taxonomy): domain Eukaryota; kingdom Viridiplantae; phylum Streptophyta; class Magnoliopsida; order Solanales; family Solanaceae; genus Nicotiana; species Nicotiana undulata. The sequence continues at coordinate 13,445 of ML297940.1, read as the reverse complement.
GATAAAGTCATACAAAATTATAAAACATGAATCCTGATATACATATTGCAACAGAGGCGGATCCAGGATTAAAATTCTATAAGTTCAATTTTTAAATTTTTTAATATTGAACCCATTATATTTTTAAGGTTATGGGTTCAAATCTATTATTTTTACAATTTTAATGAATTTTTACTCATAAATTTTTACTTCGCGTCAAAAATTACGGATTCAATGTAACTATCCCACTGCATCCGCTCCTGGATTGCAATATTTGACGTAATTAATATCTGAATTATTAAGTGTAATTTTTTTTAAGAATATTGATTTATAGCATTGAAAATGAAATATGTAGTGCATAAGAAAAAAAACATGCAATTTATTTAGGTGCTTTATTCAAGGAATGATAAATCCAATATTAGATTTTCCTATTGATCTTGATACAAGATAATATCAAAAATGTGATAGTATAAGATAATCCTAGTATCACTTAAGGTGGTTTGGTATATCAGATAAGAATAATAATCCTAGAATAAAGTTTGAGATTAACTTTATCCTATGTTTGATTTGTGACATTAATTAATTTCGGAATAACTTTTACACTAAGATGCTGGGATTAGCTATTCCATAATAGCTAATCTCATGTGATATCCCATACCCATGGAATATCCTGGCAGTGGTGGCCTTACCCTAAAGTAGCTAAAGCAATTGCTTTAGACCCCACATTTGTGCAGGATCCATTTTTTGTTATATCTAATTGACTATATATAAGCTAAAAAAAATCCGTAAAGTGGAAAAAATTGATTTTCTTCTTAACAAATATAGAGAAGAAGGATTTGCAACTGTTATGAGTTCTTCTAAGGAAATTGCATTTGAAATGAATATCGACCGAATTTCGTAAGAAACATGTGATATATAGGAAGTAACAATTTGATGAGAATGTTGATAATGAAATTTCAAAATCTCTCGAAGAGTCCTTCAGAGTTGATAACTTTTTATACACAATAGATAAGACTATTTTTTACTTCCAAATAGATTTGAACAATTCAAAGATATAATTTTTTTTGATTTTCTATTTTGCGTTAAAAAGCTGAGATCTTTAGATAATAGAAATTTAGATCATTAGATAAGAAAATTTAGCAAAATATTATCTTAATCATGAATATTTCTTAAAGCATAATAATTGATCCGATATTGGTGGATGTTCCTTGAAGTACAAACTAAAATTATTTAATTTTACTGAATACTTTTATAAATTATGAAAAATCTGTAGGGATGTTTGAGAAGTTAATGCCTTCCCCAAACAAACACAATTGTAAAAAAACACAGAACCAGCACACCCAAGTGGAATCTCAAGTTTTGGATTCATGACGTGGAACAATCACAACCGCTAATTCTAAAATCCAGATCAAACGAACCTTCTCACCTCTTTCCTTCATTTTCGTAAGCAATCATGTAATCTCCTCAAATTCTCCCGAGATTTTACATACCTAACGTAGTTATCTTATCTTCTCGGTTAAAACTAAAGACTAGAGAAAAATAAAGACGGAAAATCGGGTCCCACGGGAAATTGCCACGCGGCAACCCGCCCTTGTCTATCCACTGCGAAAGAATCTCTAAACCCACTAAATAATCTCGTAAAAAAAAAAGGAAATAAAAAGCCCAGATACTTAATTCGGGTCAAAATTAAGGCCCATAACCCGGCCTCTTATTTTTCCCCTATATAAGCAAACGAACCCTCCCATGCAATTCTCGCTCATTTCACAGTCGTTTTACTGTTTTACCTCTCTCTCTCTATATATATATATATATCTATCAGCATATCTCTCTATCGGCAATCTTATTTCCCGGTAACCGTTTAGGTTTCCGACCAAAATTTGTCTTCTTTTCCGGCAGCCAATTTCGGTTAAGATCTGTATGGTGTTGTGTTTGTTTGAATCTTAGGTTTGTTTTGATTTCGATTCGGTAATTCGATTTTGTTTTGAAAATTAAAATTTGCTTCTTCTGAAAGGTCAGTGTGGGGATTTTTGGTTCGTATAGTGGTGTGTTAGAAGGTGGTTGTCTTTTGATTAAGTTCTCTTTTTGCTTCTTTTGAGGGGGTAGCCGGGGCTCCGGCCTCGGCGGGTTCTAAAGCCCCCAGTTATTACAACATTGGTGAAAATTCTGTTGTATAAAAAAATCCTTTAATTTTTCTATCTATTCTTTGATTCTTTTGTTTTTTTACTTTCGTAAAGGAAAACAAACAGATTAGGGAAGAGATGCCTGCCTTAGGTTGTTGTGTAGACGCAGCTGTTTCTCCTCCTCCCGGCTATTCCTTCCTTTGGGATAGCTCTCTTCCCGCGCCGGAGATTTTTCCCTCCGGCGTACCTCCGTCGACAAACACCGCCGCCACTACCACCACCACCCATTGGTCTCCGGCGCACTCATCCGCTCTTTATTCTATTGATGGATGGGGTGCTCCGTATTTCACCGTTAATTCCTCCGGTGATATCTCCGTTAAGCCACATGGTACGGAAACTCTGCCTCACCAGGAAATTGATCTCCTTAAGGTCGTGAAAAAAGCATCTGACCCGAAAAATTTGGGTGGACTCGAGTTGCAGTTTCCGCTCGTTGTTCGGTTCCCTGATATTCTGAAAAACCGGTTGGAGTCTCTACAATCTGCTTTTGATTATGCGGTTCAGTCACAAGGTTATGATGCTCACTACCAAGGTGTTTATCCTGTTAAATGCAATCAGGACAGGTTCGTTGTTGAAGATATTGTCAAATTCGGGTCGGGTTTCCGGTTCGGTCTTGAAGCCGGGTCTAAACCCGAGCTCCTCCTAGCTATGAGCTGTCTCTGCAAGGGCAGTCGTGAGGGTCTTCTTGTATGCAACGGGTTCAAGGATGCTGAGTACATTTCGCTTGCTTTGGTTGCAAGGAAGCTCATGTTGAATACAGTAATTGTGCTTGAACAAGAGGAGGAGCTTGATTTGGTGATTGACATCAGCAGAAAAATGGCTGTCCGGCCTGTGATCGGGCTTCGGGCTAAGCTCAGGACCAAACATTCGGGCCATTTCGGATCCACTTCAGGAGAGAAAGGTAAATTTGGGCTTACGACAATGCAGATCGTTCGTGTGGTGAAGAAGTTGGAAGAATCCGAAATGCTGGATTGTCTTCAGCTGCTGCATTTTCATATTGGATCTCAGATCCCTTCGACGGCTTTACTTGCTGATGGTGTTGGTGAGGCCGCTCAGATTTACTGTGAATTAGTTCGCCTCGGTGCTGGCATGAAATTCATTGATTGTGGTGGTGGCCTTGGAATTGACTATGACGGTACAAAATCGTGCGATTCCGATTGTTCTGTCGGATATGGCCTTCAGGAGTATGCATCTACGGTTGTTCAAGCTGTTCAGTTTGTCTGTGATCGTAAGAATGTGAAACATCCGGTGATCTGTAGCGAGAGTGGGAGAGCAATTGTATCTCATCACTCTGTTCTAATATTCGAGGCGGTTTCTTCAACTACAACACGCTCACAAGAGTTATCTTCTGTTGGTCTCCAGTCATTTGTGGAGAAGCTAAACGATGATGCTCGAGCCGATTACCGGAATTTATCTGCTGCTGCGATTCGTGGAGAGTACGATACATGTGTACTTTATGCTGATCAATTGAAACAGAGATGTGTGGAGCAGTTCAAAGATGGTAATTTGGACATTGAACAACTTGCTGCTGTTGATGGCATTTGTGATTTTGTGTCGAAGGCTATTGGGGCTTCTGATCCTGTCCGCACATATCATGTGAATCTTTCGATCTTCACTTCAATTCCTGATTTTTGGGCAATTGACCAACTATTCCCAATTGTTCCCATCCATAAGCTAGATGAACGGCCTGGAGTCCGAGGAATTTTATCGGACTTGACCTGTGATAGTGATGGGAAGATTGATAAATTCATTGGAGGAGAGTCAAGCTTGCCGCTCCATGAATTAGGAAGTAATGGTGGTGGTGGTGGTGATGGTGGGAAATATTATCTGGGAATGTTTTTGGGTGGGGCTTATGAGGAGGCGCTTGGGGGCCTCCATAACCTGTTTGGTGGACCCAGTGTTTTGCGCGTGTCACAGAGCGATAGCCCACACAGCTTCGCTGTGACATGCGCTGTTCCTGGTCCGTCTTGTGCTGATGTACTCCGGGCGATGCAGCACGAGCCTGAACTCATGTTTGAGACGCTCAAGCACCGTGCTGAAGAATTTGTGCACAACAACGACGAACAAGAAGAAGATAAAGGGCTTGCATTTGCATCTTTAGCCAGCAGCTTAGCTCAATCCTTCAACAATATGCCTTACCTTGTTACTAATTCATCTTGCTGCCTTACTGCTGCCAATAACGGTGGCTATTACTATTGCAATGATGAGAACATTGTTGGGGTTGGCGCAGAATCTGCTGCAGCTGAAGAAGAGCTTTGGCCTTACTGTGTTGCTTGAAGTGTCTTGGATCATTTCCAGTTTCCACCATTGTTGTTTCAATAAAGTGGCATTTTAGTTTGTCGTTGAGGTCGTCTGTTTTCATTAATCATGTCATAATTTAAGTCATTTTTGGTTTAATTTTCTATTGTTGTTGGAACACCAGAAACTATGGAGAAAGCAAGGGATTATGTAATCTCCCCTATCTTATTAAATGCATTTACTTCTCTTACTACTCCTGTGTCCTTTTTCTAAGTTATATTTTTCTCTTTGCTAGATTTTGAATGTTTACTTCTTTTTGTTCAATCCCATTTCTCACATATTGTGTAGGTTGAAGATGAACCATCTTACCAAACTGACCATTAAGTTAATAGTAGTAAAAAGAAAAATAAAAATGATTGTTTAGGGAAGATGGGGTGGGAAGAGAGATTTATGATTTAAATTTTATGAGTGTACGGCGGTTACTAGCGATTCCGGTTTCATGCCGGAGAGCTGCAGCACGTATCTGCACAGGGCATAAGGGGCATGACGACTTGACGTCATCTTGACCTTCCTCCGGCATAAAGTGCATGATGACTTGACGTCATCCTCACCTTCCTCCGATGTTTTACCGGCAGTCTGTTCAAGGTTCCAAATTTAACGATGACAACAAAATACGAGGGTTGCGTTGGTTGGGGGACTTAACCCATGCACCACCTGTGTTTAACGTCTTTAGTATTAAACCATTTGTATTTCTAAAATATGAGTACTAAAATAGAGTTTAGATTCACTATTTGTTGATTTTCACAGATAATTATGCATCTGATTTAATTCGTTTTCAATAGCCACAAGACTCGAAAAGTGATCCTCTTGTCGACGAATGCTCTTATTATACTCGTAGTCTTTAAAGAATAAGAATCACTATGCAACATCTATATCGACAATTCAAGCATTATTTACGTTATTAGTCCAAATCCTTTGTAAGAACTACCCGTAATATGGTTTGGTGGTGATTGGTGGCGGTGGGGCCATTTGTGGGCTAAATTCGTTTATGATAATGTTGAATGGTGTACCCAAAATATGAGAAAAAGTGTTTTTGGACCTAAGATTGTGGTCCTGTTACATACTCGTGTTATCTTCAGCACATCCGTTAAGGAAATACGAACTTCTAGAAAAAAAAACATGTTCACTAAACTAACTTTAATTAATTGTTACTTGACATATTGGACAATTTTGAAAAAACAAAATTAATTTCTATTTGATTATGTAAATAGACACATATTTTAAATTAAAATAAAAAATAAAATAATTACTTATTGTGGAGGGAAGAGAATTTCTAATTCGACAAAATGATTTATAGGTCTAAACTTTAAATGTGGGGAGGAGGATTCTGTAGGGGGGTGGGGTTCAATTGATTAGAAGTACTTGGTTGTTAGCATTACAGAATCTTCTTGGAATCTCATCATAGTTCAGTGAACACTTGTTGGTATTCAAAAAAGCATATGTTTGTGTGGGGCTGATTTACAATAATAATCATGTGGGTGTAGTGACATTGTCAGAAAAATATTTTTATTTTAGTTTTGTATGTCAATTTTGTTGTTCTTACAGTTACTGTATTTCTTCTCTATATTATAATTTTATATGCTTATATAGAGTCGAGGATTTATCAAAAATAGTCGCTCTACATACACAAGTTAAGAGTAAGGTCGTGTATTAGGGATACTTATCGGGCGGACCAGAGAAATAATTACGTTTAACGGTTAGATTTATCGGTTATCGAATTATAAATATAATAATCCGCTAGTCATCAAATAAGACAACGGACGAATTGATATCAAATTAATAATTATCGGACAGTTATCGAGGATTTATCTGAGAAATTATATAAAGAACAATCTTAGTTTGTTGCTACATGATAAAATCTGTTAACACTTTGTAATTTGTACTCGATTGTCGAGTGAGTCAAAAAAGAAGTATTTTCACCTTTTATGCTACGTAACAAAGCTCCTAATAACTAGAAAAGTCTGGAACTTTATCTCTAAATAAATTTTGAATTAATTAGTTACTTTAAAATATGAGATGAATGCACCAGGATTTCATGTTTATATAACATCACATAATACCGAGTTACATGATTTTAGTTTTTTTTTCTTTTTAAAATTCAATCTACTCGACAAAGAAGAAAATTGAATAAAAAGGAATTCCAATGATTTCACTAACATAGGGTAAAAGTGAAAATATTAAAAAATTTAATGGGTTAGCGGTTTATTCGATAAGAAGATTGAGTAATCCGCCTCCAAACCGTTAAGTCGGTAATTATAAAATTTCAATATGTTCACCTACCATTACTCCGATAATCCGATACCAATAAGCTAATAAGCCATTGGTTCGGTTCGGTTAATAGTTACAATTCGGTCTTGAACAGCCCCACTGTTCGGTTAATAGTTACAATCCGATACTGGTTTTATTATCGTTGTTGTTATTGTTAATTTTTATTTTTATAGGTAAGGGATCTGAAAATAAAATATAAAACCTTGAACCATTTCCTTTTAAATTTTGCATGACAAAATATTTTTCCACTTAGTAGGTGGGTTGCTCTGATGGTAAGTATACTCCACTCCCAACCAACAGGTTGTGAATTCGAGTCACCCCAAGAGCAAGGTGGGGAGTTCTTGGAGGGAAGGATACCGAGAGTCTATTGGAAACAGCCTCTCTACCCTAGGGTAGGGGTAAGGTCTGCGTACACACTACCCTCTCCAGACCCGACTTATAGGATTATACTGGGTCGTTGTTGTTGTGTGATTAGAATAAAAGAAAACCATGTGGTAGGGAGAAAGAAAGATTAACAAGCTGTGTGGTGTTGATCTGTCCAATCTTGAACAAAGTTTATTTTATTGTTTTGTATGAAACACGATGACTTAATTACAACAATAAATTTGTATTTTTTATGTAATATTTCGATAAAAGATTCCACTAAAATATTTTTAAAATGTAACGGTTTCTTTAAACAAATACTTCCAACTAACTGTCCCATTGTATTTGGCTATTTCTTCTTTCTTTATACCTTTTTCTTGTTTGTTCACAAATCAATGAAATGATTTAGAGTTATCATGTCATCGAATCCTAAAGATATTCCGGATAGGATTTAAACTTTGTATGTGTACTTTTATATTTAACCAAAATTTAATTTGTATATAAGATGTCTATACTGGTATATCACTATTTTTAAAGACATATATATGTATATATAAAAAAATTGTCGATTTTTACAATATAGGCCGGCCTCTGGATTTTTACACCCTATGAAAAAAGTTAATACCCTATTTATTTTAAATAAATACCATTTTAAAAAATTATATTATATAGCTACCTTTTGCCCTTTATAACAAAATATGTAATTATGGTTACATCCTACCCTTAAGCCACCATATATGTTAATCATTATTATTCTCTCTTCTTTTTCAGATTTTCTCTCACATAATCACGTTAAAATTCACAAACCACGTTCTCCCTCTCTTTTTTTTTGATGCACTTTACTCTCTTCTCCCACAAAATTACGATTCAGACTTCTTCTCTCACCCACATTGCCTAGGTCTCCCCCATTCGCACTCCCCAATTGAATTCTCGCTAAAATCTCGATTTTAATTTCTGATACAAGTTCTTGGGGTAAGTATTTAGTTTCTTAGATTTTGATACATGTATTAATTTTCCACAGATTTGGATACAGATTTTTGTTTTTGCTTCTTAAACAATAACCATTGTTATTGTTCGTATAACAGAAAATTTTTGGAATTTCTCTCCAATGTCGAATTCAACGTCACACAAGATGGTAACCAGAGGTATACCCAACAAACTACTCAATTTCGATGGGCCCTCTTTCTCTTTGAAAATCACTCAAGCGGAGTCGAAATTTGCAGGTGTAGCCGCAACTACAACTTCAGAGAGAATAACTAAATTACACAATGACAAATCGAAAGAATCCAAGTTGAGAATTCATAAGAAATAAAAATTACAGTTGCGGAAAAGAGGAAAAGAATTATGAATGATGCTTCATGTGTCAAGATTAAGGATGTAAATGCAAAAAAAGACTCGGATACACGGCACAAAAAGGTAATTGTTATTGTATCAATACGTATTCAAAGTAGTCGACGGTTATGTGTATATTGATGTATTCATAATTTTTGATTTGATTTAGATGTATGTTGATGTATTCATATGTATTTAGATGTATTCATAAGTATTCAAATAATTCATAACTCATTTGCACATTTACAATGTCATTCCACTGAGTTGTGCTTACTTAGTCTATTATATGCTGTATTTAAATGTATTCAAATTTACATTCACTGTATTTTCATACTTATTACGGTGTTTCTTTGCATATTGTATGTAGATATTCACTGTTTTTATACTCAATGGTATGAATTTGATTTTCGTATGTTTATGTATTTATATATATATACAAATACTTCCAGCATGTATTTCTTAATCTAATGTATTTTTCATATTGTATTTAATTGTATTTATATGTATTCATAACACTTAATGAGTTTATGTATTGATTATGGATATGAAACTTTTTTAAAATTCTTGTTTGTATGCAGGAAATTAAACTGTTTGTGAAACAGCCACCAAGATTATCACCGCATATTTGTTCATATACAAACACAAACATAGTATCCGATCTCAAAGAAAATCTTACTCCAGAACAGTATAAACTATTGAGTTCTACTTGTTTTGAAAGTCTCCTTGATATGGATCAGTGTGAGGTACATCATCAGCTCTTCAGGTGCTTCATGGTTTTACAGTTAGAAGGAAGTATCGATGACGTATTTTCAATATACGTCAATGGTACAACAATTTCCTTCTCAATCAAGAAGTTTGCGCTCATCAGTGGTCTCAAATGTGTCGGTGACCCACATGAATTTAAGTTCAACACAGAGGTGTCCAACCGTATTGTTCAGACATACTTTGGCGGTGCAAAGCTGGTAAAAAAGGAAGCTTTGATGAAAAGAAATGGGGTGATGGAAACGATGGGGATGCCATCAAGATAGCATTGTTGTATCTCATACACACATGGATATTTTCATCAGAGAAGAAAACCACAACCATCCCACTACTACATTTTGACTTGGTCGAGAGTGGGAGATACTCTGATTATTCATGGGGTACTTTTGCATTCAGCTACCTTATTACATCTATCAGTAACAAAATGGATTATCACAAGAAGTATTATAGGATAGCTGGGATGCCTCTTGCCATGCAAGTTTGGTTTTATGAGTGTTGTTCAAAGGTTGACCCCAAAATTGCAAAACGCCTTGGTAATCGGGTACCCAGATTACTCAATTGGAGAACCACTGTCAATCAGCCAATTTATGCCTATCTGATGAACGACATGTTCAAAGACTATGAAAACATGGTAAGTTACTATTTCATAAGTTCCTGATATTTAATTTTGCATACAATATTTGCTAAGTATAGAGATTTGCATACAACATACATCTGAATAAGTACTGTATTTTTCAAATTGCATACAACTTATAGTTTCATTACAACAGATTACATATAACATATTCTTCATACAACATACATATCATACAACATACATCTAAATACAACCTAGATTTTTCATTTACATACAATATTCATATGCATACAAACTATAATTTCCATTTGCATATAGCCTACAATTGCACACAATATACATTTCAATACAGTGATCAAAATTTAAATATAGGTTGTATATAACATACAATTTCGATTTTCAGATTGTTTACAACGACATACACCCAAGCGATGTAGAGCTTGCTGTTATTCAGATTCCTCTGGGAGGCGTTGAGGTAAATAAAAGTCCTACCAATACTCATTCAGACAAGCATGTAGATGATTCAGATGACTTTAGTCCTACACCGCAGCTTCATCCTAGGAAGAAATATAATGCAAGTGTTGGACCTTCTTCATCTACGCCCCACAAGAAGAGCAAAGAGCAGATTATAGATCCCTCGGAGGCAGAGACTAAACCCAAGACTCCTGATACTGGTATATCTGAAGTCAATCAAACTGTGTTGCATGATAAGAAGCCAACAAATTCTAAAACAGATGAAGTATTTTCTTTGAGGAATGATTTAAATTCATTCAAAGACTATGTGAGTTTTGTATGCCATTAGTAAACATTACAGTTTGGAAATTACATTCATATATTTTTCCAACACCTATCTAATTTTTTATGTTTTTAGGTTATGGGCGAGTTCACGTCTTTAAGAACATTGATCAATGAAAACTTTAAGAAGCTTTCTGACCAGATTAAAGCAAATCAGCCCACGGAAAGGGTGTATCAGAGAAAGAAAAACACGGTGAGACGTGATGATGGTATTTAAATGTCGTCTGATGCTGGTGTGGAAGATAATCCCAAAGGCCAGACAAAGAGTGATATAGCTGTCGACGAGAATTTAGAGGTTAACATTTGAAAACACCTGTTAGTTTAAGTTTATATAAACATAATAAGACTATATGTTTCTTATTTATTAATCTTCTATACCACACCATACACATTTTGAACTACAAGTATATATAAAATAAAAAATGTATGTATTTGTATTTATGATTATTTTTCTAGTTGTATTATGTTAAAGTATATTGTATTTTTATGCTGCATACAACCTACAGTTCCATACAGTTACATACAACCTACATTTCCATATAGCTACATGCAGTTCCATACAACTATATACAACATAATCTGTATGCTGATTATAATAAAATATCATAAATAAATATTTATTAACTTGGAAATACATCATACATTAACAGAATATAGTAACTGAAACATGTATGTAGTTGCATTTATGTTTATTTTCAACTTTATAAAACACTCATATACATATGTATACATTAACAGAATATAGTAACTGAAACATGTATGTAGTTGCATTTATGTTTATTTTCAACTTTATAAAACACTCATATACATATGTATACATTAACAGAATACAGTTGTTAATCATCTTTGTGATGAAGCAATAGTTGATGAGAATAATACATCTGAGGTGTTGTGTAGCATACCACCTATATGTGTATCCAAAGAAGTACATGTATCACAATTTGAGTTGGCAGACAAGTTTCTTCCAAGTCAAATTCCAGAAGCTAGAATTGTGATACATCATGCAGCAAAAATCCAGCAGATGCAACCCCATTACCCTCTCATAGGAATCGGCTTCCAAGTAGATGGTATTCTTCGCCTTATGAGTCAAACTTCGACTCTGCAGGTTCGTAAATTATTTAAAAAAAATGTATTATAAAGTTATGATCTTCTTCCCCCTTGTATCTATAATTAAATGGATGTATTCATGACTTTACTGAACAATAGGTACCTAAGTTAAGTTGACTCACATATTCGACAAGAAAATCCCATTTTAAGATGATTTGATTTCAGGACCACATCCTACATTAGTCATTCAGGAGTATGAGAAATGGGTTAGTGATGGTCTTCTCGCTAAACATGATCAAAAATAATTTTTTTACTCTGTAATGTCTAATCAATATATTTATAATTTAAATAATAGACATATTCTATTTTCAAATTCATTGTAGAAGTGATTTGGAAGACCATTACAAAAAGAATAAAATCAACACTGCAAATACCTTTGGATTTTGGCGTTGATCAAGTCACTTCAAAAAATTGCTTTTACCTTCTCTCATTTGACTGCAAACTATGGAATGACAATGTAAGTTAAACTCTTTCCAGATTCAGTTTATTAAATGTATTCAGTATCAAATAAATACATGTATTCGACATTATGTATGTAACATACAATTTTACTAATTCAACTTTATAACATACAATTTAAAATGTATTCAGTATCAAATAAATACATGTATTTGGTATTATATATGTAACATACAATTTTGGAAGTTACATTTTTGTAACATACAGTTTAAAATGTACTTTGTATCAAATACATATATGTATTCAGCATTATGTATGTAATATATAATTTTGGAGGTTCAATTCTATTTTCAGCAGTTGATATTTTCTGAATTTCATTCAATGTACTGATACTATGTATTTATATGTAGAATATTGATGTCATCTTTTACTACTTGAGAAAGAAGGGCAAGTACAATCAAATACCCAACTTTAAGTATACAACTGTTGATTGTATACTCAAGACAAGAATAGCTGAAATATTCGACAGGTATGCTGATACAAATAGTAATGCAAATGTAGCCAAAGAAGAGGATGTGGTATGTGAATACATAAGGGGCTACAGATTGATGGCTAATGTACCGTGGCATACTATTGACAATGTATTGATACCAATCAACTTGAAGGACAAACTTCATTGGATATTGGCAGTTGTCTCATTCAAGGATAGATGTATCAAAGTGTATGACTCATATAGATCAGCATGACATGATGCCTATGTGGATTCTGAGATCGATAAGCTAGCTAAGCGTGTACATCTGTATCTATCGATCAATGTTTTTTACAGAGATAAGCAAGGCATAGATTGGTTTCATGACTCAGTGTGATGATCCAAAAGGTCATCTTACATAATTTAAGCTGTATCTGTGTTTCGAGGCTCCGAGAGCCTCCGTTAGTCTCACCTCGTTATGCGTGTGCAGCCCGAGCGTGTAGCCGGGAAGCTATTATGTGAAAAGTTGATGAAAATGAGTTTTTATAATTAATGAATGAATATAGTTGACTTTGGTCAACATTTCTGGTAAACGGACCCGGACCCGTGATTCGACGGTCCCGGAGGGTCCGTAGGAAAATATGGTACTTGGGCATATGCTCGGAATTGAATTCCGAGGTCCCAAGACCGAGAAATGAATTTTTAAAAGAAATTGTTTTCTGAAAATAATTAAGGAATAAGAAAGTGAATAATTATGTGAAAACCGTGTTACCGGGACCGTATTATGGTTCCGGAGCCCGGAGCAGGTTTATTATATGTTATGTGACTTGTCTGTGGAATTTGGTGTAAAACGAATTTGAAATGAGTGGTTTCGGATAAAAAAATGAGACTTTGAGATTTTAAAGAACTAGAAATGTGG
>ML297939.1:520-13535 GCA_005239495.1 Nicotiana undulata | reverse complement strand
CGTGCAATTAAAGAATATTCTGATCGTGATACCGGCTTGTCACGTTATCTTATGTTTGATGCCGTTTCAAATAGAACGCCTGTAGGTATTCTTACAAGAACTGATTGGGATGAGGTAAGGAGAATTGCATAATTTCTTGAAATATTTTATAATCTCACTTTGAAGGTGTCCAGGTCACTTTATGTAACATCGAATGCCCATTTTATTGAAATTGGTCAAGTTGCTGTTTACTTAAATCGATTAATAACAACTGAAGATGAACTTTTGAGTGAGATGGCATTAAGTATGTGGAAAAAATTTGAGAAGTATTGGGGTGAACCAAAAAAAATGAACAAAATGATTTTCATTGCTTGTGTTTTGGATCCTCGCTACAAGTTTACTACTGTTAGTTTTGTACTTAAGAAGATGTTTGGAGATGATGAAGGGACAATTATTGAAAAAGAGGTTCATACTTATATGAGTTCATTGTTTAATGAGTATGTCTCTAAGTCGGTTCCAAAAGATACTGGTGGTAAAGTTTCTACCTCTTTGCCAAGTTCTTCATTCAGCACAATGGAAACTTCAACTGGTTTAGGTGCACTCTTAGATGAAATAAGGAAACATAAAGCTGCAAGTGGAGGTGTAGATTCTAAAGACAGAATTGGAAAAGTATCTTGCAGAAGATCCTGAAAATGAAAGACCGAACTTTGATATCTTGGCTTGGTGAAAGGTGAACTCACCTAGATTTCCTATTCTTGGTAAGATGGCTCGAGATGTGCTTGCTATTACTATTTCAAGTGTGGCATCTTAAAGTGCATTTAGTACCGGAGGGCGTAATCTTGACCAATTTAGGAGTTCATTAACTCCTAAATTGGTTGAAACTCTAGTGTGCCTTCAAGCTTGGCTTCGAAGTGAATCGATTCCTGTAAATGTTGAGGAAGATTTAGATTTTCTCGAGACACTCGAGGAAGGTATTTATATTTTAATTAATTTTATTGTATTGCTTAAGATAGTTAAATAATATATTAATTGCTTGACTTGTTAATATATATTCTTATTAGATTTTACTAATCTTGAAAAAGAAGCTTCCACTGACGATGTTTGCTAGAGTTTGTTAGATGCTATGTAAGTTCTCCATTTTAAATAATATACTTGTAAAATAATGTGATGTATTACATAGTTTTTAATATTGTTCTTAATTTCTTTCAGGTTTAAATCTTGGTAGAAACTATTTTTTCACTGCATCAGTCGCTGGCTCAAAACCCGTCAAGTGTGTCCATTAGGTAGCTATCAACTTTGTCTTTGGCACTGTTTAGTTGTCTTGTTAACTGTATCATAATTGTTGGAACTCTTTTCCTCATTTCAGATAATAGTGAGTGGAAATTTCAGAAGTATGGTCACTAGAGGATTCAACAAAACAGTGCAGGAATATCGTTAAATGTAGTCTGCTTTGTAATTGTTTGATTTGTTTCTGGTCCTTTCTCTTCTCTAGAGTTGGTGTTGAATCTCATATGTTGTGTAAAAGTTGATTTGCTTGTGAAGGAGATGAAGGATAGAGGGGACAATTATTATGATATTGCTCTATCTTTTTGGATTTTTGTATCATCAGCTCGTGACTTAGCTAGAAATGCCACCTTATAAGTATGTGGTTACAACGAATGGACTTCGAACTTTGTATTTACCATTTATCCATATAATTGATCCGAACAGGTCTCCCTTTGGTTTACCATTTACCATTTATATATCTTCCTATCAAAAAAATGTGTTTATCCTAGTATAGGTTTGTTTCTCTTAGCAGTTAGCATTAGTTCTCTGTATTACTCCGTGATGTAGTAGTATTACACTGCATTTTAATTTGAGATGTTAGTGGTCTTTTAAAAACCTTATATTCTTGCTAATTTCTTCTAAGATGAGACTTTATTTGCAAGATTATTTGTAGTATTATTGTTTCATGTTTGATTTTGAAAATCATGGGCGCACAGAATGGCTTCATGCATCTGCACGTCATTTTAAGCTTTGTCGACAAGGCAGTTTTACATTTGGGGTTAATCACTTGTGCGCTTTTAGTTTTGGATTGATTGCCCCTGTATATATCCAGAATTTTCTTATTGGTGTAATTGATAACCGAATTGATAAGCCCCAAAAATCGATAAATCAAAATCGAAAAAATCAAAACCTTATTGAAACGATAACGATAATCATATATACAAATCGATAATCGATAAGTAATTATCGATAAGGGTCAGAATCTAATCGATAAATCGAATGCACACCCCTAGAATTTAGGTTCAAAGTACATTTTACAACATAATTCCGTTTTTCCTCTTTTAGCATTTCAAAGATTGATATCCAAACATACAAGGTACAAACATAAGTTCCTAACATGAACCACGGTTTCTGAGAACGTACAGTTACTACCTAAAAATACATATATACACCCATATCATGTCTACAGAGCCTCTAAGAATACTAGGGATTTTACATAACTTGCCGGAACAAGGCCCCGGCTATACCTTTACAACATAAACAAAAGAAGGTGGTATGATCCACACACGACCCCGAGGAGAAGAGGGCTCACCACAACTGTTGCAGAGATGAAGAGGAGGTACCACTAACGGCGGGCTGAGCTACCTTGATATGGAACCACCTACATCTATATAACAGATGTAGCGCCCCCGACAAAAGTGACGTTGGTACTGTGGAATAGTACTAGTATGTATGAACAAACTTTATCCCAAGTACAATAAACCAATATTACAAATAAGAAAAAGGACAGCAATAGGACCAATAATAAAAAACACACGGAAAGAGACAATCAAAGTCAACAATTTTACAATCTCTCCTTTTTCCCTTTCCAACACCACCATATTCACGATTTTCATAATTTTCATATCAATAGTGATAACGATCACTTTTCCACCCTTATTACCTCGGCCACCCTTATTACCTCGACCACCCTTATTACCTCGGCCACCCTTATCACCACAACCCACACCTTATTACTTCGTGTTGCGGCGCGCAACCCGACCCCACCTGACAATTTTATGTCAAAAACAACACCACAAATAATTTCATCCCAACAGCAACAACAACAGACAATTTCATTATAAGAACATTCCTTTCAAGGATTCCAAATTCAACAACAACACCAAAAAATTTCATCACATGGGCCTTCCTTTCAGGGATAACAAATTCACATTTAACAATTCATTTACTTGGGCTCAAGGCACCCCAAACTTTCATCAAGGAGTAATTTATGCACAAGATGTTGCCATAACAGTTCAACTTATTTACAATGCTTCATATCAATAACTTTAAACAAATACCATCTTTGCACATAATAAAGTGGGCATGCCAAGTCACAATTCAAAATCTCATCAAACACAGTGGGGTAGTATTCAACTAGTCAGTCAATTCACATATTTCCATATAAGTACACATACCGTATGCTTACCACAATAAGAGGGATTTTACAAGGATTAAAGTTAGCCATACATACCTTGTGTCAAATTTTCCCTTTTTAATTTCTATCACAAATCACCGGACCGTCAAGCAACGTCAATCTAATTCATAATGCAACACATTCATCTTAGAATTGGGAATCATGAACACAATTCGAACTCGCTTAGGCATTTTATCGAATGCTATATGACCCCTTAGATTTCTAACCCCTTATTTGTGAATATTAACCCTAACCCACTTCCTTTTACTAGATTGCGACAATTAATGGACATGCATGCAAGGTTCTTCTCTTTTATCTTCAAGAACTCCTTTAGGGGAGTTCTACTTATTAACCAAAGTCTGGAAATTTAAGGGAAATGGGGTGGGGACTTACCTCTTTAAGTGAAGAAGACAATGACTCGAAAATTCCCGGGCTTGAGTGATTGTGGAAAACCAAATGGATGATGTTGAAACCCCTTTCTCTCAAGAACTCTCTTTTTCTCTCTCTATTCTTAGTCAGAAAATGGTTAAAAATGAAGGGGAGGGGTGTTTTATTGAACAGGGGGTCGGGTTTTAAAATTCTAATTTAGGAGCCCCGACACGGAATGCGGTTAGGAATGCGATCGCATTCCTGACATGCGGTCCGCAGACCAGTCGCAGAATGGACCTCAAGATGGGCCAAAACTAAAAACACACTGAGCAGGTATGCGACCACTATGCGGTCCGCATACACATTATGTGATCGCATAGTGCGTCGCATAACCTCCCTCACCAAAAACTAATGGGCAAGAATGCGACAACTATGCGGTCCGCATAACCAGAATGCGATCGCATAGTTGTCCTTAATGTAATGACCCGACCGGTCGTTTTGAGATCCAGCGCGTTGTTCAACAGTTGGGAGTCACGAACAGCTTCATTTCAGGTATATTGACTTGTGCATATGGTCGGAATTGAAATTCAGGAAGATCGGAGTTGAATTTAAAGGAAAATTCTCATTTCAGAAGTCTTAAGTTGAATAAATCGAGTAAGGCTAGGATTTTGAGTAAACGACCTCGGAATCAGGATCTGAGGGTTCCAGAAGGTTCGTATGATGATTTCGGACTTGGGGGTATGTCCGGAACAGGTTTTGGATAACACGGGAGCAGTTCATCGTATAGTGTGGAAAGTCAGTATTTTAAGGAAATTTCCTAAGTTTGACTTGAAGTAATTTCAATGATATTGATGTCCGTTTGGGATTCCGAGTTTGAGAATAGCTCCGTATGGTAATTTTGGAGTTGGGAGCGCGATCAGAAGTGAATTCAGATATCCGGAAGTCAATTTAAGGTCATTTGGCTAAAGATAGAAAACTGAAGGTTTTTGAAGAATTCGACCGGAAATGGAAATTTTGATATCGGGGTCAGAATGCAATTTCGGAAGTTGGAGCAGGTCTGTAATGTCGAATATGACTTGCCTGAAAAATTTGAGGTCAATCGGACGTGGTTTGATAGGTTTCAGCATCAAATGTGGGAGTTAGTAATTTCTAAGTTCATAAAGTTGAATTTCGGTGCGATTAGTGATTTCGGCGTTGTTTAAGATGATTTGAAGCCCCGATAAAGTTTGTGGGATGTTATGGGACTGAGTTGTGCGTTTGGACGGGGTCCCGAGGGCCTCGGGTGTGTTTCGGGGAATTTCGGAGTGAATTTGCTGTTGCTGGTTTCTGGTGCTGCCGGTGTTCTATGCGATCGCAGCCTTAGCTGTGCGATCGCGAAGAAGAAAGTTGAAGGGGGTGAGTTTGGCTTATGCGATCGCGGTCCCTTGTGTGCGATCGCGGAGAAGGATTTAAGGGAACCGGGTTTTTGGCCTATGCGATCGCGGAAGTGCAATGCGATCGCGAAAGGGAAGGCTGGACGGCTTGTACGATTGCGGGCGGTGTATGTGATCGCAGAGGGAGGCAGCAGGTGACCTGTGCGATAGCTGGCAAGATGGTTCGATCGCATAGGTGTTGGTTCTGGGCAGTGTTGATTTAAAATGGGATTTTGGCATTTCTCTCTCATTTTACATATGCCATGGACGGATTTTGAGAGCATTTCAAGGAAGATTTCAACCAAGCTTCAGAGGTAAGATCATTCCACTTATTTCCAAGTTAGATACAAGATTATTACATGGATTAGAACATGAAAATTAGGGAAAATTTGTGGAAAAATTAGTATTTTGAAGAAAACCTAGAAATTTGGAAATTTGTCTTTTAGCCATGAATTGAGCATGAATAATTGAGTAAAAAGTGTAATTGAATTAGTAAAGCTTCGTGTAGGGATTTTTTAAAAGAAAATTCGAGGTCCGGGCACGTGGGCCTCAGGGCATTTGGTCATTTCATTGAGTCGGGCTGAGAAACTTTGTAATTTGAATTGGTTATGATCTATTGAGTATATTTTCATTGAATTATCGTTATTTGGATAGTTTGGGAGCGTTGCGCATCCATTTTAGTCGTCGTAGAGGCTTGGAAGCCGGTGATGAACCTTCGGAGCGAGGTGAGTCTCCTTTCTAACCTTGTAAGAGGGAATTGTCCCCTTAGGTGTTCTATATGCTATATGTAATTGTTTGCTGGGGCTACATACGTACCAAGTGACGAGAGTCCGTACGTAGCGACTACTATTGTTATGTCCGGGTAGTTAGGCCCACATCATGCCCTGTATACTTCTTGTAATGAATTATATGTATGTTATAATATCCTGTTATGTGGTTTTGTTTCTCTGAGATTTATGTATTTTAAAATAATATGGAAGGAAAATTGTTTTCACAGAAAAATATTATGAAATGAATTGACTTACGGGAAGTAATATGAAAGAAATTATTTATGGAAAGTATGATGAAAGGAAAAGAAATGACTTATAAGTTTTATACTCATGCAAGATATTAGTGTTCCCCCGAGCTTTCATTTACTTAAATAATGGGAAAGGATTGTGGTGAAATGAACTTTGCATTCTGTGTGCGCATGTTGTCGCTTCGTAATTTACATCCCGCGAGCGATATGTAATTTCCTTCAATCTTATGGGAGCGGGCCGTACGCCACAGCGGATATATAGTGCACGCTTGGTACGGGCCAGTCGATCCCCGACAGTGCACAGGGAACTAATTAAGAATGCACTCTTGGTACGGGCCGGTCGATCCCCGGCAGTGCAGGGACGAAGTTATGCTATGATATGATTTGATTACACTGTAAGCATGCACTCTTGCTACGGGCCGGTCGATCCCCGACAGTGCATAGCTGTTCTTGACATGATTATTGGTAATCATGCACTCTTGTACGGGCCAATCGATCCCCGACAGTGCATAACTATTCTTCCTTATGGTTCCGGCCGGTTGTCTTACTCCTGTGTGCGCATGACTGTTTAGTACCATTTTTCCTGATTTATGATTTGACAGATGTTTGGGAAAAGAGAAAGATGAGTTGTTATTGCTTTCAATATTTACTTAGAGACTCTGTATTCTCTTCACAATTGTGGTGCACTATTTACACGTCTACTGCTCTCCTTATATCCTGTTTTATACTATTACTGTTGGACCTTAGTGAGTATCGAGTCGACCTCTCGTCACTACTTCTTCGAGATTAGACGGGATACTCACTGGGTACATATATGTATATGTACTCATGCTACACTTTCTGTGCATTTTGTTGCACAGGTACCCTCATAGTGCAGTGATTGATTCAGAGATTTACTCAGGTTGCATTGTTCAAGTGGCGTTCCGCAGCTGGCAGAGTCTCCCTTCTATGTCCCTACGCTTTTGTCTTTATTACCTTTGTCCAATTTAAATTCTCTGACAAGAGTTGTATTATTGTATGAATTCTTAGAAATTTCTCATGTACTTGTGTCACCGGGTTCTGGGAAAGTGTTGGTATTTCTTGTACTGCATTAAGTGGATTTTCCGCCGTATTTAGTTTACGAGTATTTGCTTTATTATTTGATTATAAATGCAGAAAAAGACATGATTTTGAAAGTGTTAAGCAGGAAGTTGTTTGAACTGGTTCAGGGATTGGCTTGCCTGATAGTGTGTCCGGCGCTATCACAACCCATATATTTTGGGTTGTGACACTTAATTTGGGCTGAAGTCTGCGCAGGTATGCGACCATTATGTGGTTCGCATATACGTTATGCGATCGCATAGTGCGTCACATAACAACACAATTTCTGGAAAATTTTATCTTTCAAATTTCGAGTTACTTTTACACAATCAAGGTCCGTTTTAAGAATTTCTATAGTTATAACAACTCGGGGACTTATTCGGGCATTAATTAAACAATTTTTTATGGGTCCTTACACGCAGGTGTTCGTGGATCTTGGCGTTACTTTCTATCTTTTCGTTTTTGTCTTATCTTGGTATCACAAACAGTTGTATTGTTCATTTCAGACTTTTGTTGTAGTAATCTTAGACAGTCCGTGAGATGTTATGACACCAATTCTGGGGGATTATGTACGTAAATTTTGTGGCAACTATCTTATTAATATATAGACTCGCAGCTTTCGCACTATTATTAATTGTTTATGTTCATTGTGTCACTTTTAAATGGCTTAAGTAAAGAAAGTTAGTAAATCAACTCAAATATTGGCTTGTCTAGCTAGTACAACATTAGACGCTATCACGGTCTGAAGGTGGGATTTTCGGGTCGTGACACATAGATTGGTCTCATGACTCAGCGTACAGTGACAAGGCACAAACTGATCCCTTTGATGTTGTTTTCATTTCAAATCTCTCTCAACAAAAGTCCAGGATCATGTATGTATTGAATCCTCTTCCTTGTATCATTTATCTAATAATATGAATTGTTTTTAATTGTTTTAATGTATTTTTTCAGGGATTGTGGGGTGCATATCGCAGCATACGCAGTGTTTCTGAGCACCGTTGGTTTGGTTCCACAAACAAATTTGATGCCAATTTACTCCGTCAAATATATGGTGCCCTCCCATGGGACTATGCTATGCGGAAGATAGACGCCGATGCCATAAGCGAGAGCGAAGCACCTTCAATGATTGTTAGGCAAATCACGGATTCTGATACGTCGGTTAAGATAATGTTAGAGTAGTCTTAGGTGAATGTAGTTTTCGATGGTAGTTGTTTGTGAATTTTGCTTTTTGGATAGTGTGTTGTAAAGATGGTGTTTAGTTTAGCAAAAAAATTGTTTTCATTTTATTCACTGTATCAAATATGTTTATATACGTTCATTTCAAGTATTCAATCGATGTATTCACTGATTTTGTGCATCTGAATTCATCTGTCCTTCAAGAGGTTGTTTTTTGTATGGTTACAGCAGGTTGTATTAATATGTATTCAATGGTCTGTATTCATATATTTATTGTATGGTTACAACAGGTTGTATTAATATGTATTCAACTTATTGTATTAGTCTGTATTCAACTTATTGTATTACTCTGTATTCAACTTATTGCATTCATAATAAGTCGACGGGTTGCATTTATATTAATTTAATATGTTGTATTCATCTGCATTTCAACATGATATATTTATATATATTCATTAAGTTTTATTTCTGTATTCACCAGATTACATTCACATATTTTCAGTAGGTGTATTTAGACTTTCATTGAAAATCCACAGATTGTATTTGTCACACCCCAAAATCGAGGGACGAGACCAGTGCCTAACCGGGTGAACCCAGTCAAGCGGACCTGGATTGTCTTTCCTGCCCAACGTATTACCCCGCGTTCATAACATACATTATTTCATGTGAGTTAGCCGAATTTAGATTCAAGGTACATATTACAACATAATTCCATTTTTCCTCTTTTAGCATTTCAACGATTGATATTCAAACATACATAATACATACATAACTTTCCAACATGATCCACGGTTCCGAGTACGTACTGTTACTACCTAAAAATACATATATACACCCACATTATGTCTACGGAGCCTCTACAAATACTAGGGATTTTACATAACTTGCCGGTAATAAGGCCGCGGCTATACCTTTACAACATAAGCAAAAGAGGGTGGTATACTCCACACACGGCCCCGAGGAGAAGAGGGGCTCACCACAACTGCTGAAGAGATGAAGAGGAGGTACCACTATCGGTGGGCTAAGCTACCTGCTATGGAACCACCTACATCCATATAAAAGATGTAGCGCCCCCAACAAAAGGGACGTTAGTACTGTGGAATAGTACTGTCATGGGCGGCTTTCCATCCATGCCCCATGACCCCTTGGACGCGCCCCGTGGCGTCCTAGCAAGCCTCCCAACGCCTAGCGCCACAGACGGCCCCATGGTCTTGGCCGCTCCAAGTGACAAGCGCGCAGGTGCCTCTATCGCCCCACCAATTTCCCTCGCTAGCGCCCAGCCGCAAGCAGCTGCCAACAGCGCCGCGCGCGCAGACAATGCCGCGCGCGCAGATCGTGATGCCAGAAACAAAGTTGCTTCCAACGGACCTATTTCTACCTTTGTAGAAAACTAAGTCCTTTTCTTTGTAATTATAGACTAGCTTTATTCCATGTACTTCCATTATGTTTCTCTAGCATAGTTTAGCCTACTCATGTAATGTTGGTTTATTTTTTTTAAGCATTATTAGGGGGTATCAAGCATTCAAAACTTTCAAGCAAGCAAATCCCTGTACTGGTGTCTCTACCCCTCGATACCGCATTTCCTTCATTTTGTAATAGCTTTCATTATTGCAATCCAGCTTTCATCATTTCAAACATCATTACTGTTCTCTCAATTGTTGGCATTGGTTTTCCCACACGACATTGACAATCTAGTCTAGCGTGTGGCGGGGACCTTATTTGGCGGACAACTACCACCTGACATCGGTTGCTTAGCCTTACGTCGCCCTTCCAAAGAATCTCAGGAAGGCGCCGCGTAATAGTTGGTATCAGAGCCTAGGCTCGACATCGGACGAGGGAACGTATTGGCATCACCACCATTTCTGACCATGGTGAATCAGGGGGACCGCAATGCGGCCCTTGAGGAGACGGTTGACGTACTACGACCCATTGTAGATACGATGCCGGAACTGAAAACCAACCTACTGGAAAGGTTGGACGACCTGGACCGCAGGATGGCCCAGGCCGAAGTTGACATCGGAAACATGAGCCGCGACTCCGAAGGAGACTGGCAAATGGCCGCTACTGAAGTAGCCGAAATTTTTGATAAATTCGTGGGCCTCCAACAGGAGCGCGCCGAGAATTTAGCCCACAGGGCACAATCGACAGACATGATGACTACCATGCAGCAAACTATCGACAACTTGACAAACCAACTCAAAGTTGTCAATGCTGCTCTACAAGGCTTGCTTCGAGGCGGTGGAAATCTAATCGGGGGCGTTGTGAACCCCGCTCCCTTGGCACAGAAGCTGAAAATTCCTGAGCCAAAGTCATACAGTGGGGCTAGGAATGCCAAAGAAGTGGAAAATTTCATTTTCGACATCGAGCAGTATTTCGATGCCGTGGGAGGCCTAGAAGAAGCTAAGAAGGTAGCAACTGCTGCCATGTATCTTCAGGGTGATGCTAAGCTCTGGTGGCGAGTGAAGTACGAAGCCATCCAGGCCGGCGAGGATGCTCTGGAGACATGGGCGGAGCTGAAGGCTGCTATACGCCTACAGTTCTTTCCTGAGAATGTTGAGTACAATGCAAGGAGGAAACTACGGGAGCTCCGCCAGACCAAATCAGTGCGGGACTACGTGCGAGAATTCTCTGCACTCATGCTGAACATTCGCGACATGGGTGACAAGGAAAAACTCTTCACTTTCCTGGAAGGGTTGAAACCTTATGCCCGCATGGAGCTGCAAAGACAGAGAGTGGATACCCTTCCCAAGGCAATCCAAGCAGTGGAATGCCTTGGGGACTACCAGATGGAGACTCGGAAGGATAGGCCGCAGGCGCCTGTCCGAGCGGGTTACAAAAGAGGCCAACCTACCAATGGTGGGCCCAGCAGAAGTGGGGGAGACCGGAGTGCAGGCAAAGCTAAGGCTCCCTCCTCAGGCAGCAACAGTGCTGCATCAAACAACAATGACCGGGGAAGAAAGCCACCCTCAGGGTGCCGGCATTGCGGCGGGTCTTATTGGAATAATGAGTGCCCACATGCACAGATGAATGCCCATCAAGCTTGTGATGATGGGACAGATGATGAAACAGATGGGGATGAACAGACCGAAGCAGTCGGTGCTTTCAATGCCATTGTGGGTTCTGTTTCTCAGGTATTCGCGGGAACCAGTACTGGTATCCGCAAGAAGAAGAATCCCCGTCCATTCGCCAAGAAAAGGACCAAGAAGACGAACAAAAGGACCCCTCCTAAGCAAGAGAGGACCTTGATGTTCGTTGAACTGAGGGTAAACGGCAAACCCATTCGGGCGATGATAGATACAGGTGCTACTCACAACTACCTGGCTTCAACTCAGGTGGAGCGTCTTGGGTTAGTTGTGGGAAAGGGCCGGGGTCATGTCAAGGCTATTAACTCACCCCCTCAGCCAGTGGGGGGAATAGCCAAAGGAGTACCGGTGAAGATGGGGCCTTATGAAGGAAAGTTCACTTTGCGAGTGGTAATCATAGACGATTTCGAGCTGATAGTGGGACTGGAATTCTTGAGGCAGACCAACACCATGCCCGTACCATATGCGGACATGCTTCTGATGATGGGAGTAAACGGGGCCACACCCTGTACTATCCCGTGCATATCCATGAAGATGGCCGCTGAGAACATCTCGGCCTTGCAGTTGAAAAAGGGAGTCAAGAGACATGAACCTACATTTTTGGCTACCCTATGCATTGAAGAGGTAGAACGCTCATCGGGTCCACTTCCGACGCCCGTAAAGGAGCTACTACTGGAATTTGAAGATGTCATGCCATAGGAAATGCCGAAGCGACTTCCGCCTAGGCGCACTGTGGACCATGAGATTGAGTTGGTGCCGGGTGCGAAGCCACCTGCCCGGGCACCCTACAGAATGTCACAACCCGAACTCACCGAGCTTCGGAGACAATTGACGGAAATGCTAGACACAGGGATCATTGTACCCTCCAAGTCCCCACATGGGTCCCCTGTGCTTTTCCAGAAGAAACATGATGGTAGTCTACGCCTCTGCGTGGATTATCGGGCATTGAACAAAATTACTGTGAAGAACAAGTACCCTATACCACTCATGGCAGACTTGTTCGATAGATTGGGGAGTGCTACAGTATTTACAAAAATTGACCTGAAGACAGGGTATTGGCAAGTCCGGATTGCGGAGGGCGACGAACACAAGACGACCTGTGTGACAAGATATGGGTCGTTCGACTTCCTAGTTATGCCGTTCGGCTTAACTAACGCTCCAGCCACATTTTGCACCCTGATGAACCAGGTCTTCCGAGAGTATATTGATGAATTTGTGGTGGTCTATTTGGATGATATAGTGGTCTACAGCCAGACACTGGAAGAACACCTGGAACACTTGCGGAAGGTCTTAACCCGGTTGCGGGAGCATGAATTGTACGCAAAGCTATCCAAGTGTGCCTTCGCTCAGACACAGATCGACTTCCTCGGGCACGTCATTGAGGAAGGTCGGATCAAGATGGACCAGCAAAAGATCCAAGCCATTACAGATTGGCCGCCACCCAAGGATATCCATG
>MDKH01235535.1:0-28684 GCA_005239495.1 Nicotiana undulata | reverse complement strand
AGGGTATACACTCCCTAGTTGATGATTTTTCCAACATAGGGTATACAATCCCTAGTTAATTTTATTTTCAAACATAGGGTATACATTTCCTAGTTGATGCCAACATAGGGTATACACTCCCTAGTTGATGATTTTTCCAACATAGGGTCTCCACTCCCTAGTTGATGCCAACATAGGGTATACACTCCCTAGTTGATGATTTTTCCAACATAGGGTCTCCACTCCCTAGTTGATGATTTTTTCAACATAGGGTACACAATCCCTAGTTGATTTTATTTTCCAACATAGGGTATGCGATCCCTAGTTGACTTTATTTTCCAACATAGGATATACACTCTCTAGTTGATGCCAACATAGGGTATACACTCCCTAGTTTATGATTTTTCCAACATAGGGTTTCCACTCCCTAGTTGATAATTTTTCCAACATAGCGTATACAATCCCTAGTTGATTTTATTTTCCAACATAGGGTATACACTCCCTAGTTGATAATTTTTCCAACATAGGGTCTCCACTCCCTAGTTGATGCCAACATAGGGTATACACTCCCTAGTTGATGATTTTTCCAACATGGGGTATACAATCCCTAGTTGATGCCAACATAGGGTATACACTCCCTCGTTGATGATTTTTCCAACATAGGGTATACAATCCCTAGTTGATTTTATTTTCCAACATAGGGTCTCCACTCCCTAGTTGATGCCAACATAGGGTACACACTCCCTAGTTGATGATTTTTCGAACATAGGTATACAATCCCTAGTTGATTTTATTTTCTAACATAGGGTCTCCACTCCCTTGATTTTATTTTTAGACATAGGGTCTCCAATCCCTAGTTGATTTTATTTTTCAACATAGGGTCTCCAACCTCTAGTTGATTTTATTTTCCAACATAGGGTCTCCACTCCCTTGATTTTATTTTTAGACATAGGGTCTCCAATCCCTAGTTGATTTTATTTTTCAACATAGGGTCTCCAACCTCTAGTTGATTTTATTTTCCAACATATGGTGTACACTCCCTAGTTGATGCCAACATAGGGTATACACTCCCTAATTGATGATTTTTCCAACATAGGATATACAATCCCTAGTTGATTTTATTTTCCAACATAGGGTATACACTCCCTAGTTGATGTCAACATATGGTATACACTCCCTAGTTGATGATTTTTCCAACATAGGATATACACTCCCTAGATAGGGTATACACTCCCTAGTTGATAATTTTTCCAACATAGGGTATACAATCACTAGTTGATTCCAACATAGGGTATACACTCCCTAGTTGATGCCAACATAGGGTATACACTCCCTAGTTGATGATTTTACCAACATAGGGTATACAATCCCTAGTTGATTTTATATTCCAAAATAGGGTATACACTCCCTAGTTTATGCCAACATAGGGTATACACTCCCTAGTTGATGATTTTTTCCAACATAGGGTCTCCACTCCCTAGTTGATGCCAACATAGGGTATACACTCCCTAGTTGATTTTTCCAACATAGGTATACAATCCCTAGTTGATTTTATTTTCCAACATAGGGTCTCCACTCCCTAGTTGATTTTATTTTTAGACATAGGGTTTCCAATCCCTAGTTGATTTTATTTTTCAACATAGGGTCTCCAACCCCTAGTTGATTTTATTTTCCAACATAGGGTATACACTCCCTAGTTGATTTTATTTTCCAACATAGGGTATACACTCCCTAGTTGATGATTTTTCCAACATAGGGTATACACTCCTACATAGGGTATACACTTAGGGTATACACTCCCTAGTTGATGATTTTTCCAACATAGGGTATACACTCACTAGTTGATGCCAACATAGGGTATACACTCCCTAGTTGATAATTTTTGCAACATAGGGTATACAATCCCTAGTTGATGCCAACATAGGATATACACTCCCTAGTTGATGATTTTTCCAACATAGGGTATACAATCCCTAGTTGATTTTATTTTTCAACATAGGGTATACACTCCCTAGTTGATGATTTTTCCAACATAGGATATACAATCCCTAGTTGATTTTATTTTCCAACATAGGGTATATACTCCCTAGTTGATGCCAATATAGGGTATACACTCCTTATTTGATTAATTTTCCAACATAGAGCCTCCACTCCCTAGTTGATGATTTTCCAACATAGGGTATACAATCCCTAGTTGATTTTATTTTCCAACATAGGGTATGCAATCCCTAGTTGACTTTATTTTCCAACATAGGGTATACACTCTCTAGTTGATGCCAACATAGGGTATACACTCCCTAGTTGATGCCAACATAGGGTATACACTCCCTAGTCGATGATTTTTCCAACATAGGGTATAGAATCCCTAGTTGATTTTATTTTTCAACATAGGGTATACACTCCCTAGTCGATGATTTTTCCAACATAGGGTATAGAATCCCTAGTTGATTTTATTTTTCAACATAGGGTATACACTCCCTAGTTGATGCCAACATAGGGTATACACTCCCTAGTTGGTGATTTTTTCAAACATAGGGTCTCCACTCCCTAGTTGATGCCAACATAGGGTATACACTCCCTGGTTGATGATTTTTCCAACATAGGTATACAATCCTCAGTTGATTTTATTTTCCAACATAGGGTCTCCACTCCCTAGTTGATTTTTTTTAGACATAGGGTCTCCAATCCCTAGTTGATTTTATTTTTCAACATAGGGTCTCCAACCCCTAGTTGATTTTATTTTTCAACATAGGGTCTCCACTCCCTAGTTGATTTTTTTTAGACATAGGGTCTCCAATCCCTAGTTGATTTTATTTTTCAACATAGGGTCTCCAACCCCTAGTTGATTTTATTTTTAGGCATAGGGTATCCACTCCCTAGTCTACAATAACTCCGGGTACACCATTTCCGGCTTTTCATTGCTTTCAATAATAAAGTATCATAGATTCCGTTGCAATAAGTCACGAAATTTTCCTAGTGAAAACTGGGGCAGAAAATTTCGTTTGTTTGTTTTGATTTTGCGCAGATTACAATGGATTCGAGATGACCAAAAGAAGACGTCTCAATTCAGAATAAAAAATAAGAATAAAAAAATAAGAAGACCAAACCCAAGGTGCAGAAGCGGAAATGATGTAGACTGCTCAAGACAAATTGAAGTCACAAGCTATGCATGCCCCTTCTTGATCCGAAAAGCTGAAGAAGATTGAACCAGCACATACAACTAACAAGCATCAAGATTCAGGTCAGAGTCTGCGTGAAGAAACAACCAAGACTCAAGATCAAGCTTCAGAAAACTTGTAGATAGAAATTTTGTAACTCGTAGCTGATAGGCTAGTTTAGTCTTTTTCATTTTGATTTTGGTGTAATAAGGAGCTCAGCAAGCAGTAAGCAGTAGCAACAACAGTGAAATCACAACTTCCCGGTAGTCATAGCTACCAAGACTTCCAGAACTACACTGACCTGATTCCTTTATAGCCAAGGATATGTAGGCAACCTCCGAAGCAAGGTTCGGTCAAACTTTTCCAAAATGCTTACAAATGGAGTACCAAACGGGCAAAACTTGCTCGCAGTTGCTCACTTTATCTTTGCCCGAAAACTCTTCACGTTCTCTAGCAAAGAGGGGCGGCTGTGAACACCCAATTTTTGCCCCGCATGAAAATTACTCCTAAAAATAATCAAAAAATAAAATTTTTAATGAATTTTAGGAATTTCTCTCTATTTAGTTGCATTTCACGCATGTTTAATATTTTAAAATCATAGAAAAATCATAAAAAAAATTCGAATTTTGATTTCATAGCATGTTAGATTTTAAACTGCATTTTTAGGATTTAATTACATTGTTAAATGCAACTTCTAAAAATCAAAAATTGCATTCATAGGTTAATTAATTAGTTAGTTGCATTAGTCCATCATTACGTAAAATAAATAAAAAGGTTAGCCAAAAAATAGGATTTAAATTAAAATTTGAGCCTAAAATGGCTAAAAGAATGAGAAAAGAGGGGTGTCCAAATTGGCCAAAATCAGCGACCCAGTATCCAAATTCCGCCCCAAACCCGCCGGTCAAGAACCCGTGACCCGCCTGCCCGACCCGTTTTCGCCGGTCCAGAACCCGCGACCCGCCTGCCCAACCCGTTTTACCCTCTATTAAAACGTAACCTAAACCTAAATGAAAGGGGGGGCATACCGAAAAATCAGAGACCTTATCTCTAGAGCTGCGTCGTTCCCCCCCCCCCCCCCCCTCCCCTGCTTCTTCCTCACCCTCTCATCTCCAATACAGACATGAGAAACCAAACCCAAAAACAAAAATTCATCCTTCATACACCTCTCTCTTAAAGGATCAAGCAGCCGCCTCCTCTAGCCGTCGACCTCCCTAGCCGGAAAGCCGTCCCTGTCGCACCCTCTTCACCCTTACACAAAACAGACCCCTCCCCTTTAAAAAAACAAGGAGCGGCGCACCACTCTTCCTCTTGAACAAAAAAGAACGGCTGAAACAAAGCTAGCAAAATTCAAATGAAGATCTGAAAATCGCAAAGCTTGAAAAACAAAAGAAGAACTGAAATTTCTAAAAGAAGATTGAAGGAAAAATTAATTTCAAAATTCAACTTCTTCGTTCTGGTTCGTACGAGCTGTGGAAGTCGATTTCATATCTGTTGTTTGTTGATTTTGGGATTTGTAGCGGCTGAGCTTCAATATGGGATTTATCTAGCCGTTATTTGATTGTTGAAGTTTGTTAATTGGCTGTTAGCTCCAAATTGTGGTTGTTTTCTGTTGGATTCCGACACCGGGATTTTAACTTTGTTGACCTCTGTGTTCATCGATTTATTTTATATCAGAGGAAATTTCGTTTAATCCAGGTCCACATTCTTTTCCTCGCTCTGTTACACTATTGTAGTATAAATGAATGAAGTTACGTTTATCCAAAGAAAAGTGAATCGATTCTTCTGTTTTGCTATGAAACCCAGATTTATTTTCCACCCTTCACGTACAGAATCTCTCCTGTTCAGGCTATATTTTAGATCTAAAGTTGCTTTAGCTTTGTGATGATTTATTTGTGTTTGAGTTAATGAGTTGATTCATTGTTAATGAGTTAATTTTTATTACCGTTTGAGGAATTTTACGTGATTAGTGCATATTGTTTAAGTGTTTTTTACAAATTTCAGGGAAATCATTAGTGCTGACATTTCACTCTTATGTTCCATTCCCCATAAAAATTTCATTTATATTTCCTTGAACTAATGATGCTCCGGTGGTTTAATGACTAGAAAGACCAGTGTTATTGGGGTTAAGGTCAAATGTATAATTGCATATGGTCACTGTTTGGTATGGTCTAGTGTTGTACAATATATTAGGCATTTTGATTATATTTTGAGAAATTCTCTGTAAATCATATCTGACAAGTGACAACTTCCAAAGTTTGCCGAATTCTACTTTGTCATGGTTTTTTTTAGTGTAGATATTAGTTGGTTTCAGATTACAAAAAGACCAAATGTGTATAGGTTGAATGACGGTAAAAGAATTGTAATGATTTAGGCGAAATTAGCTAAACCATCGTGACTATGAGTACGATTCCCGTAGCATGGTCATGATACATAAATCCAATTCGGGTGTGCATTTCATGTGACCCAATCCTAACTTCAAACAATAATAAAATCGTACGTAGCAATCGCGGGTGCATTTCATGCGACGCGATTGCGATGTGTCCAAAAATAAACAAGTGCACGCCATCGTGACTTGTCCCAAGATAAATCTATAAATATCCGAATTGGTTTCTATACATATCCCGTAAAACTAAAAATACCTCTTTAGATAGAAAACCTAGAGAATAATTGAATATCGCCTCAAATAGGCATTTTAAAACCGTCACGACCATAGTCTTGACTAGATAATCTACACTCGGGTGTGGCAACTCATGTCCCCGACTTTAAATCAAAACCATAATAAAAATCACATGTTGTAATTGTGGGTGCATTTCATGTGGCACAGTTATAACGTGTCCAAAACAAACAAGTGCACGACATCGTGACTTATTTCAAGATAAATCCATAAACGTCAAAAGCGGTTAAAATTTAAAAGGCTAGGCGCAAAATAGGCTAAACACGTAAACAATAAGATAATTTAGGCCAAATAATAATAGTTAAGCGACCGTGCTAGAACCACGGAACTCGGGAATGCCTAACACCTTCTCCCCGGTTAACAGAATTCCTTACTCGGATTTCTGGTCTCAGACAAATCAAAACAGAGTCAAAATTCCTCGGTTTGGAATTTTCAAAACAAAATGGTGTCCCGGAGCATCGTCAAAAATCCGGGTGGCTACTTGGAAACTAAAATAAATCCCCAAATCCGAATAATGTCACTTAAAGTGGAAAAACTCCCTTATTACCCTTTATTAATCCGGGGTTGTGAAAAAGGAGGTGTGACAGCTTTGGCGACTCTGCTGGGGATTGGAACCCAGAATCTCTGGTTCAGGGTTCAAGAATTTGAGCTTAGAATAAACTGTTATATTTGGCTTTCATTTTCTGATTTTACGTGTTTAAACCTGATGTACTAATTGCCGCATTTACCGCTTTGATATTTATCTGAATTGTGTATAAACTGTGTCGAAACCTTTATCCTCTCTGAGTCTTCTAAATCATCTGGGAAGTGCGCACTTTGTGTGACTTGTTTTCTGTTATATTCATCCAAATTTTAGAACGAGGTACGGACAAGTTGCAAAGCCGGTGAAGCTTCTGTATTCCTGGTACGCTGCCCCGACCTCGGCTCGAGCTGTCCGCTCGGGTAAGCCTGGTCTAGAGCAAAACCCCAGGATTTAAACTTAGAATAACATAGCCTCATGCCGGATCCCTAGTAAGTGCATTGTTTGCATCACGTGCATTTGACCGAATATATACATAGCAACTGAAAATCAGTCAATAAATGCAACCTGGGGAAGATCCATCCCCAAATATAAATTCTTCGGAAAAGATAAATATCCAGGGAAGATTCATCCTTCAATATAAATCAACTACGCTCACTAGGGGTGTGTGCAGACTACGGAGGGGCTCCTTCAGCCAACGCGCTATATCAAGTCAATTGTGGCATAAATCAATGATACGCGTTGCAGCGTGCAACCCGATCCGCATATATACAGCCATAAGTCTCGTTGCGGTGTGCAACCCAATCCACATATATACATATATCACTCACAGCTCAAGACTTCGACCTCACTTAGTCATCAATCTCTCCCGTCTCTCATGCACACAATGCCATGAAACTAGCCCAAAATGATGATATGATGTGTCAATAAATAGCAACAGATACTGCGATATGATATGAAATGAATAAACATAACTGAGTATGAAATTACAATTTAAACAAATAATGCAACAACAAGGTGGATCCCAACATAATAAGCATGTAGCCTATACAAGGTTTCTAAGATGAATCACACCTCAATAGTTCTAGCATGTAGAGATTTCATGGGTAAAGATAAGATTAGGTAACTACGCAGTATCACAAAAATAACAAAGTTACGATTCACACGGTGTACGCCCACACGCCCGTCACCTAGCATGTGCTTCACCTCAACACCAAAACACTTAACAAGTAATTCGGGGTTTCATACACTCAGCATCAAGTTTAAAAGTGTTACTTACCTCGAACAAGCTAAATTCAATACCCAAAAAGCTAACGATGCTCCAAAATGTCATCACGCACGTAAAGACCTCCGAACGGCTCAAAACTAGCCAAAAATCAACTCATATACATTAAATAATGCCAAAGGAAACAATCACAATCGATAAAGGTCGAATCTTTAATCAAAATCTCAAAATCAACCAAAAAGTCAAACCCGGGTTTCGCCTCGGAACCCGACAAAACTCAAAAAATCTAACCACCCATTCAATTGCGAGTCCAACCATACTGGTTTCATTCAAATCCAACCCTGAATCGATGTTCAAAACTAAAAAAATTCACTTTATGAAATTTTAGACAAAACCCTCAAATTTCACTTTAAAATCATCAATCAAATACCAAAAACAATGATAGATTCATGAAATATAACCAACATCGAGTATAGAACCTTACCCCAATCCATATGGCGAAAATCACCTCCAAAAGTTTCCAAATCCGAGCTCCCCAAACCAAAATATGACCAAATGAACTAGCCTTCGATATTAAGTATTTTTGTCCAGCTGTATTGCCTTGTTTTGCATGCTAAATAATCCTAGAACTTAGCTTTAATACTTCTAATAGATTTCTTGTGAAATTTCAGTCAAGTTAGGCTTTTGAATCACTCCATTTGATCTTATAATGAAGGAGATGTGATGGTTTCAATATTTTGAAATAGTGCAGATCTTTAAATAAGAAGTCAGTGGCAATTTTGTAATTAAAATGACTATACAATCCTCATACGATGTCTAAATTCGATGATTCTTTTTGCTATGGATCTGTAATTACGATACGAATCTAATGTTTCAATCAAAACAGAAATCAGTACTCATTTGTTCAATGTGGTACCATTTTTGCTTGAAAAAATAACGTCGAAACATAAGAAAAACGTGCGCGTCACAACCCAAACCTATCTGAAACTCACCCGAGCCCCTCGGGACCCCATGCAAGCACACCAACATGTCCAATAACATAATACGAACTTACTTGAAGCCTCAAATCATGCATAAAAACACCAAAACGCACCTCAAATCAAACTTAATGAACTTTCAAACTTTCGACTTTCAAAACTCGCGACAAAACATATTAAATCAACTTTGAATAAACTCAAATTTTGCACACAAGTCCTAATACATCATACGGAGCCACTCGTGCTCCAAACTACAACGCAAAGTGCAAATGCTTAAAACGACCGGTCGGGTCGTTACAACTGATTTTTTATTTTCTTAGTTGACCTCCTAGCAATTAAAGCACTGTGAAATTTTCCCAACAATGTCCTTCTACATCGTCCTCCACCTGTAAAGTTGCTTCAAGTTATGATACATCTTTGTGACACCTGGATGAGTTGAATACCCTGATTTATGGGACTCCTCCATAATCAGCTCCTCAACTCATCAACATTTGGTACACAAATCCGACCCTTAAGTTGTATAACATCGTCATATCCAATCACAACCTTCTTTGCTCTGCATGATGCACCGTGTTTTAAATACAAACAAGCGTGGATCATCATACTGGTGAGCCTTGGTGCATTCCAACAAAGACTATTGTGCCCCAACATAAGCAAGAATCCTACCATGCTCCGAAATATCCAATCTCATAAATTTATTAGTCAAGGCCTGAACATACATAGACAATGGCCTCTCCCTTATCTTATCTAGCTCACTCCTTATCCACAAAGTAAATTTGGATGAGCTGAAATAAGTCCCTAAGACCTGGACTCAAACCAATTGACCCGTAAAAATTAAGTTTAAAAAAGGCAAACCATCACAAAACTATAGGGCTTATATATAGATCAAGACATGACCACCTGTCTTAAAACCCAATTCAAAACAATACCTTGAACTCCCTATTGAAACTCTGAATCTAAAGTCAAAATGTAATCATCACCAACCAAGAGAAATTAATAGACACTAACTAAGTTATCATTCAATTAGTCTGCCAAATCAAACCTAAATATCCTTAAAGAAGACTAAAGAGTTTCAATATAACTAGAAACCATAGTTCGACTAAACATGCTATAAAAAATGATAACTAAACAGTGATTAAGCAGAGATGATCATCATAAATATCTAAGCATGGAATCAAACAAGAATTAAAACTAAGCGGCATCTATACTTGATTGATACACAGGAAGAAAGAAAGAAAGAAAAAATAAGAAGAAAGGACAAAAGTCTCTGCAATTACCTCAATAGAGCATCGTCTACTAGAAAAATAGAGTTCTGGCTTGCAGGTGGCCTTGTCAGTTGAGCATTAGCTGCGATTTCATAATCCAGCCAATGATGCAAGCAACAATAGCTTATGAAAGCCCAAACATAGAGGAAAATAAAGGATACCAGTGATTCTAACCAGTCAACTATGAGTTGACTGGAGTTGATCACCGTGAAATGGTCTGAGACTACCATCAGTAAGTAGATCTTTAATTACAAGAGCTATCTGTTAATGTAGTTTTCAGGGAAATGGGGTTTTGGTTCGTGGTAATTTGGGAAAAAGAATAATAAAGGTAGGGCTTTTATTTTCTCAGCATATTTCATGAATTTGCAAAAGAAATTGGAGGATTTAGTTGATGGATTTGAGTAGAGGGTGAACAGATGAAGAATTTAATGTAAGGTGGTAGGGGTTTTGACCACCTCCGGCAGTGGTGGAAAATTTTCGGTGGTGGTGAACTGCGGATATGCAATTGTTCATGGCGAAGAGAGAGATGATGGGGGTATTGAGGCGACTAAGGTTCGGACCAAATGGGGGTTAATTAGGTGTTTTGAGGGTGTGAATGGAAAGGGGTCATTTTACAAAGAGTGAGAAGAGGAAAATGTTATTTCGAAACTTAACATCATCATTTGAAACTCATTTGGTCATCAGAGATAGGGTCGGGGAGAATGGGGCATGGATTGGGCCTGAACATTTTAGGTTGTCGGCTAAAGTTTGGACCTGAAACTCTTTTTTTAAGCATATAACCACTTCTGTTCAAAATGCTATTAAATGCAAGAATATATTTAAGAATGCAAAAAATAAATAAATAAAATTCCCATAAACATAAAAAAAATAACTAAATTACTAATTAGAGTTATTTTAGAAGCAATTAGAATAGGGGAAAAATTGCATGCTCATACATCTGACAGCTTACGATGGCTACATACGTATATCTTTATCTTAGGAAGGGAGAAGCATGTAAGCAGTGAAGTTATTCTCTAATACCATCAAGAAAAGATAATAACCTGGAGAAGGTGGAAGCAGTCCCTCAGTAATTTCTCGGAAACTCCATTTTCGAGGGAGTGCAATACAACTCCGGAAAGCATGAAGAAACCTTTAAGAATCTAATTTGGTGATTTAGTTGTACATGGGTGCATACAACCCAAAATTTTGCTTGCGGAGCGATGATCCAAAAAGGGATCAAAATATCAAGTGTTCGGTAAATTTTTTCCTTATTGTAGACATATCATAAAATAAGAGCATGTACCTTATTTAATGCATATGAAAATAACGTTTCATTTTCACTTAGGCATAAGGAAATAACAAATCCGGATTATTGTGCATGTAGTAATATGCTAAATATGAATGAGATAACTTATCCAGATGAAAATAGATGGGTGTTTTCATTGAGTAATATGGGATAAGTGATCTGAATAACATATATAGAGAATAATTGATTCGATATATATGAAATAACTTGTACGAATAATGTATACTAAGCCATTTTGACGGATAACCATTATTGGACCTACAATACATAGGATACAAGGGGATAACATATTTGAATGAAATACAATATAATAGGATAAAATCCGAATGGAATACAATGAAATAACACATCTAAATAGAATACAATGAGATAATATATCCAAATGGAATAACAAATTCAAATGTAAGTTGTTGAAAGGCTTTATATTTTTGATAAAATGGTTGCTACCGCACTATTAATTCATAAACAGTGAATTTCTCGATTGGGATATGTTCTCGGATGTTACTTGTTGGGATAAGCTTGTCCTGATATTCTCATTTTTATGATGGCGAGCTGAGATGGATCGTCTTTGTATAGTTTATACTCAACATATAGTAGTGTATAGTGGTATCTTTATTTTTGAGTTTGAAGAAGAAACGCTCGAACACTGGATTAGTTTGCCTGGTTGGTTTATCTTTTTAGATTGATATTCCATCGGTCCGATTCAAAAAGAAAGTTTGGAGAACAAAAAATATAGAGATAAAGATAAAACTAGCATTTGTTCAGACATTTTTAACCCCGGCTCCATTATTGTTATTTTGGTATGTTTGTGGGTCTGAGTTGTCATCATCCACCCTAGCCGTGCCTATCAACTAAAAATATTAGTACAAACAAATATAAATCTATGAAAAGTATAAATAAATAAAAAGGGGAATAAAATTATTGGGATTCCTTAGAAGTTATATTCGCTTCTTGAACCTTTATCATTGGATAGTATCACATTTTGTATACATGAAGGTTGATACTATATTGGTAGTACACATCGTTCCAAATCATTGGGGGAAATGCTTGCATGTTGTCCTTCAACCTCCGGTAACCTCTGAACTCCTCTCATTCGAATTGTTAGCAAAAGCCAATGATGTCTAGTTATTTGCGACCTCTAGTTGACCTTTTGAAACAGGTCCATAAAGCCTTGGAGTCGATTTTTGCTTTCCTACCAAATTTTAAAGATATCCTCCAACTTCTTTTATTATTTTTAAGCTCTGTTATGTGCCTTAATTAAGACATTTGCATGTTCTACAAAAGAGTTTCAATCAAACGTACATACTAAATTAATGCTCCCTTTGTGAGCATCTCTCCAAACTTTTGACCATCACTGACTCGATTTTCAATTTTGTCAAGTTATTTTCTTTTTGATTCTGGTAGTGTAGGATGTGACATGGTTTTGAGGATCCGAGGTCTTATCATATTTGACAAGCTCTAGCATGCTGAATTTCTTGAGTATATGGAGGGGAGAGGCCTTCGACTTCCAAGACTGTTGAGAGTATCTTTCAACATCTATTCCTTTGAGAACGATTGGAGCCCTAGATATTCGAACAATAGGTGCGTTTTTCTCCTTGATCTATTTCAACAGTCTCCCACGAAGTTAAAATAGAACTTTATAGTTTTGAAGTACCTCTAGGACCAATATTATGCCATGTGCTATCGGTTCCCATGCCCCCGTACCCTCAATTTTAAGTCCCGCATTATTAGAGCTTCTTGTCATAGGAGCTAGAGTGACTCCTTTTGGTTCTCCCAGGGTGGTATGGGCGACCTTGACTTTGCATTCTAGATTAGGGCCATCAATATCATGCTAATCTGTTGGTTCCATGCATGTTGATGGGCTATAAATTCAGTCAAGTCAGGTTGAACCCTTCCAACCTCTTCGTCTGCATTTCTATGTGGTGATACTTTTTGTGAATGTCTTGGTGAATTTGGTAGGGATTAATATGGACTTTGTGAAGGTGACCTAGTTTAATGTCCAGCCATGATGTGTCGCTAACAAAAAATAGAAAATTAACCAAAAGATAAAAAGTTTTGGATTATTACGCAATTGCTTGGGCCCTGCAATATCACTAAATTTTTTAACCTAAACTCGTCAAATAGGCTAAGCAATTGAATTGTAAGATTGGGCCACAAAAAATCTCAATTAAACCAAAGTTAATGATCATATGTTAGTAAAGAACAAGGTAATGATAATAACAATGTAAATAGAATAATAAGAGCAAGAAAGAATTAAGGAAGAGATTCTTATTGAATAATTTGAGCTCTTTGACTCCTAGTAGACAATAAGAATGAGCAGAGAATTTGTTATAGATTCAGCATAATATTGTGAACATGATCAAAATGAGAAACAATTGTGGGGAAGATGGATATTTATAGTATAATCTCTTTGTAACTTTCCTAAGTATCACGCACACCTATTGCACAGGTTTCAAGTGATAATGGTGAATCTCGTCTCTTACACTTGGGAGGATCATAATTTCTGGGGTATTAGGGTGTGACTCTGCGAATCAGTTACTTCAGATAGAGCTTGTCCATTACGAGTAAGGTTAGGTTGACCATAGAATCAGCTCCTCTATAATGTTTCGGCCGGTCATTTTGATGTTTAGCATTCTGTTTGGCGTTTTTAGACCTTGAGTACTTCATATGATGTATTATGACTTACATATGGAGTTGATTTTGATGCTTTCAAGGTTTAAGATTGATTTGATAGAGTGATTCTCAATTTTAAAGCTTTAATTTGGTAGAGTTGATGTAACGACCTGGCCGGTCGTTCCGAGAGTCTTAGCCCATATCCCTCATTTCTACTTCTGTAGGTGATTTTTAGCTGTAATGGATGAAAATAGATTGGTTGGTTTGGGTCCGGGATGTGATTTGGGAGCCCGGGGTAGAGTTAGGCTTGAATTGGCGAAATTAGTAGTTTGGTGATTTCCGGTAAGCAAGGAAAAATTTGATAACGGGGTCGTAATGGAATTCCGAAAGTTCGAACAAATTTGTGGTGTCTTGTTTGACTTGTGTGAAAAATTTGAGAATATTCGAACAAGGTTTGATGGGTTTCGGAGTCGTTTGTGGAGTTTAGGAGTTGGAGTTTTTAGGCTTTAATCCGAGGTTCGATTTGATGTTTGATGTTGTTTCAAGTGATTTGTAGGTTTGATTAAGTTTGAATGTTGTTATGGGATACATTGGTGTGGTTGATTGAGGTCTCGTGGGCCTGGGGTGTGTTTCGGATGGTTAGCAGGTGAATTAGCTGTTGAAAATAGGGTGTTGGTGTTGCTGAGGGAGTTGTTGGTGTTCAGAGGTGGTCCTCTGAAGTTTGGAATGTGGACTGCGCCCGAAATCCCCGGTCAACAGTGGAAGTTCGCGGGGGCGGAGAAATTCTGCAGTCAGCGAAAGGGAGCTGGCGCGGTCAGCGGAGTAAGGATGCGACCCCCAGAAGCTGGAGGCTTTTCGGGGTCGCGGTGGGAATTCCGCGAACCACAGAGTGTGGTTCACGACGATGGTCATTTTTTCGCGGTCAGCGAAATTGGATTCCGAGGGTGCACTATAAATACGAGAGGCGGGGTTTTATTTTCATACTTTGACCTAGAGAGCTCGGGTTTTGGAGATTTTTCAAGCGGATTTCAAGAAAACCATCGGGGTAAGTGATTCTAACTCAGTTTTGGCTAAAATACATGATTATAACATTGAATCCACCATTTGATTAGAGAATTGGGATGAAAATTGGGGGAAATTGTAGAAACTTCATAAATGGATTTTTGAGAGTTGAACATCGATTCGAAGTTGGATTTTGATAAAATTGGTATGGTTGGACTCGGGAGTGAATGGGTTTCTTAGTTTTGTCACTTTTATGGGATTTCAAGACGTGTTCGCTGGGGCCAGGTTTGGCCAATTTTGGGATTTTTTATCTAAATTGATAGATTTCATATGGGATTCATTCCTTTAGCGTGTATTGATGAATATATATTGATTTTGGATCGATTCGGAGCGTTTGGAGGTCGAATCAAGGTGCAAGAGCATCGCGGACTAGATTTGTGTCCGGTTTGAGGTAAGTAACGATTGTAAATCTAGTCCTGAGGGTAAGAAACCCCGAATTTCGTACTAGTTCGCTATAATGAGGTGACGCACATGCTAGGTAATGGCCGTGTGGGCGTGTACCGTTTGGGGTTGTGACTTGGTCTGTACCGTAGCAACTGTAGAGTTGCATATTTTTGAATAAGCTGTATAATAGCTATGTGTTTTTAGAAAAGATTCTTATAACTTGGGTCGAATGCCATGTTTGGGGCCTTGTGTCAGTACTGTTTGGACCCTCAGGGGTATGTTATTACTATCCTCACACTATTTTGATTTGAAATCTATCCTCATTCATGATTTTTACCGGTTTACTATTTAATTCAGTTCATTACTCTATTTTGAAGTATATGAAAGTTGTTTTAGGCAGAGTCCCCTGTTTTTACTGAAATGCCCGAGTGGCTTGTGAGGTTTATGGATGAGTCAGGACGAGGGCCTGATTTGTGAGGATGTGATATGGGATCGGGCTACACGCCGCAACATGTTTATGATAGGCCGAGGGGCTGAGTGATTTGATGTCATGATTTGGCTTGATATATAGTGCTTGGGTTGAAGGAGCCCCTCCGAAGTCGGTACACCCCCAGTGAGCGCAGGTACGAGTGTCGAGTGCCGCGTGACAAGTGATTGGGAGGCATGAGCGACGGTGAGATGCCCTAGGGGCTGATATGAGTGATGGTGATGTATGCTTGAGTGGCTGTTGACGAGTGAGGCTTGCCCGAGGGGCTGTTTATGAGTGATATTTTGCCCGAGGGGCTTGTTTATGACTTCGTTGTTTTCACTCAAATTTTGTATTAAGCCTCTATTCAAACTGTTGAAAATACTTTTACATGTTTTCTATTGAAATTGGGGTTATTACAAGATGTTTGACTTGAACACTGATTTGACATTATGATGTTTCACTGAGACTTTATATTATGAACTTTATGTGATTTTACTGCTTGTCACTGCAACTCAGTCTTTATTTATGGTTGTTACTTACTAAGTTGGCATACTCACGTTACCCATGCACCTTGTTTGCAGATCCAGGTGTCACGGGACGTTGGAGTGAGTGTTTATTTACCCTCAGCTGATTCCGGAGTTAGCAAGGTAGTGGCATGGCGACCGCAGCCTTGTTTTCTCCCTCCTACCCTCCATTGTTATTTCTATTAGACTTCTTCTATTGCCTTTTAGACTGTATTGGATTTAG
Organism: Nicotiana undulata; assembly: GCA_005239495.1. Taxonomy (NCBI): domain Eukaryota; kingdom Viridiplantae; phylum Streptophyta; class Magnoliopsida; order Solanales; family Solanaceae; genus Nicotiana; species Nicotiana undulata. Next base: position 12,326 of record MDKH01235535.1, on the reverse strand, counting down.
TACTTTCAGTCTTGTATCGTAGATGCTCATGACTAGTGACACCCGAGATCGGGTCGTTATTTGTATATCTGCTTATTTTTACTTGCTTCGGATTGTCTAATGAAAGTTTTATTATGAAAAAGGTTAAGAAATGGATTTACTTAAAAGAGTCATAGTATGTTTTGAATAACGAATCAGCTAGCCTAGTACTACGATAGGCGCCATCACGACTGGGTAGTTGGGTCATGACAAGTCGGTATCAGAGCCTAGGTTACATAGGTCTCACAAGTCATAAGCACGTTTAGTATAGTCTTGCAGATCGGTATGGAGATGTCTGTACTTATCTTTGAGAGGCTGCAGAACCTTTAGGAAAAATCTCACATCCTTGAATTCTTGTCGTGAGAATCCATTACTTCTGGTGACTAAACTTCTATTGTTTCATTCTCTCACAGATGGTGAGGAGATGTGATACCGGACAGGGTGACCAGCCTCCAGTTAGACCCGGGAGGGGTCGAGGCCGTGGTGGAGGTCGAGGTAGGGGTAGGGGTACATCCCGCGCAGCAGTCGGGGCAGTACCTGTGGACCCTCCTATTGTTCCAGATCAGGTCCTAGCCGCAGATGCTCAAGCGGGACCAGCTCAGGCTCCTCCTATCCCCATTGTGATTCCTGGCCTTCAGGAGGCCTTGGCCAGATTCTATCAGTATGCACTGGCCTGGCTCAGGCAGTCTCAGTTACTACGGTCGCAGCTACTTCTCAGGCCGGGGAAGGCACTCAAACTCCTTCAACTTGCACTCCTAAGCATGTTGTTCAGGGACTTCAGACACCGGGGGAACCTCCAGCCCAACCGGTTGCCGCTGCTCAGGACTATGTAGCTCCTGTTATGCCAGAGGATGATCAGCACAGCGCAGATTGGAGAGGTTTGGGAGACTCCAGCCTCCGTCATTTAGTGGTGTTGAGGAAGAGGATGCACAGGGTTTCTTGGACAAGTGTCAGAGGATGCTTCGAACCGCAGGTATTCTGGAGACCAGTGGGGTCTCATTCACTACTTTCCAGTTCTCTGGGGCTGCACTTAGTTGGTGGGAGGCTTACGAGAGGCGTAGGTCGGTTGGCGCAGCGCCCCTTTCTTGGTAGCAGTTCTTCGTTCTCTTTCTGGAGAAGTTTGTATCCGAGTCCCGTAGAGAGGATATGCGTAGACAGTTTGAGCAGCTCCGACAAGGAGATATGTCTGTTACACAGTATGAGATGTAGTTCTCTGAGTTGGCTCGACATGCAGTCTGGTTGGTTCCCACAGACTGAGAGAGGATCATGAGGTTTATAGATGGCCTCAGTTATTAGCTTCGGTTGCTTATGGCCAGAGAGAGGGTTTCTAGTTCCACTTTTGATGAGGTTGTCGACATTGCTCGGCAGATTGAGATGGTTCGTGGTTAGGAGAGGAGTGAGGGGGAGTCCAAGAGGCCTCGTGGTCAGGGTGGATTCAGTGGTGCTCCTCATAGGGGCTAGCTCTAGCACGGCAGAGGCCGTCCATTCAGGCACGCACAGTCAGCTCGTCAAGGTCACCGTGGTGGATCATTTTGTCATGGTTCTCACAGTTCTTAGTAGGGTCACTCATCATTCAGTGCCCTTCCAGCCCAAAGTTCATCCCGTGCTCATCCGTCCAGGGCTCCTCCATGCCAAATTCTTCTGCCAGTTATCACGGTGCTAGGGGTTCCCTTCAGTCCCCGTCACCAGCACCTGGGAGTTGTTTTGAGTGTCAAGAGTTTGGGCATATGTGGAGGAAGTTTTCTCGTCATTATGGGGGTTCATCTCAACAGAGGAGTCAACCCTCGACTTCAGCTCTAGTTACTTCACCATACGCCCAACCAGCTAGGGGTGGGGGTCAGGCTGCTAGGGGTTGCCCTAGAGGGGGAGATCAATCTGGTGGTGGTCAGGCCCGTTTCTATGCACTCCCATCTAGACTAGATGCTATGGCTTCAGATGCCGTGATTACAGGTATTTTTTCAGTCTTTCACCGTGATGCCTCAGTTTTATTTCATCCCGGTTCCACATATTCATATGTTTCCTCATGTTTTGCCCATTTTCTAGATATACCCCGGGAGTCTTTAGTCACATATGTTCATGCATCTACCCTTGTGGGTGATACTATTGTTGTGGGACGTGTGTACCGATCATGTACGGTATCTATTGGGGGTCTGGAGACCCGAGTGGATTTGTTATTACTCAGTATAGTTGACTTCGACGTGATATTAGGCATGGATTTGTTATCTCCATGTCATGTTGTTCTTGATTGTCACGCTAAGACCGTGACCTTATAGATTATGTGCCTAGTAGGGTGATTTCATACCTAAAGGCTCAGCGTATGGTTGAGAAGGGTTGCCTGTCATATTTGGCTTTTGTGAGGGAAGTCAGTGCAGAGTTTCCTGTGGACCTGTCGGGCATGGCGCCTGACAGGGACATTGATTTTGGTGTTGATTTGGTGCCATGAACCCAGCCTATTTCTATTCCGCCATATCGTATGGCACCGGCGGAGTTGAAGGAATTTAAAGACCAGCTTCAAGAACTCCTAGATAAGGAGTTCATTCAGTCTAGTGTGTCACCTTGGGGTGCACCGGTTCTATTTGTGAAAAAGAAGGATGGTTCCATGAGAGTGTGTATTGACTACAGATAGTTGAATAAGGTCACAGTCAAGAATAAGTATCATTTTCCTTGTATTGATGATTTGTTTGACCATCTTTAGGGAGCGAGGGTGTTTTCTAAGATTGACTTGAGATCCGGCTATCACCGACTGAAGATTCGGGATTCGGATATTCCTAAGATGGCTTTTAGGACCCGTTATGGTCATTATGAGTTTATGGTAATGTCTTTTAAGCTGACCAATGCCCCAACATCGTTCATGCATTTGATAAAGAGTATATTTCATCCATATTTGGATTCCTTCATTATTGTGTTCATTGATGATATTCTAGTATACTCTTGTAGTCAGGAGGAGCATGCTCAGCAATTGAGAATTGTGTTGCAGATATTGAGGGAGGAGAAGCTTTATGTAAAGTTATCTAAGTGTGAGTTTTGGATCAGTTCAGTAGTATTCTTGGGATACATGGTGTCCAGTGAGGGTATTCAAGTGGATCCGAAGAAGATAGAGGCGGTGCCGAGTTGGCCTAGACCGTCCTCAACTACGAAGATCAGGAGCTTCCTTGGTTTGGAGGGATATTATCGTCACTTTGTTGAAGGATTTTCATCGATTGCACCGCCTTTGACCAAATTGACTGATGTTCTATACATCAATACCACACAAGAGGGGGTGATTTGTGTGGTGTCCAATTTTCGCGTGCAGTAGTTATAGAAGGACCGGGTTCTTCTATGTGTTCCAACACCTACAGTTTGCGGAATAATAATTGCAGAAATAAAAGAACACAACAATTTTACGTGGAAAACACCTGGCTCAAAAGGTGAAAAAACCACGACCTACTTCCCAGTAGGATTTTCCCAAACTCTTCACTAAGTCAATGAGCCAAACAACATTTACAAAATAAACTCTTTTGTAAACCTAAGGACTAACTCTAATCCCCTTGTGGCAATCTAACTCCTAGATAATTGCGACAAGCTCCAAGTTAACTATAACTTGAATACTCAGAACCTATTACAATTACTTCTAGATAAAGCTGAAAGATAAAATTTGTAATCACCTACTACAAACAACTAGACTCAAAAGATAACAGATGGAACTGGTTCTCCGAGCTGGTTCAAGTAGCTTTTGAGTCGCACAGGAATTCTCACATGAACTGCTTGCAAAATTGCTTTGGTAATTTTGCTCTCAATTCTTGTTTCACTTCTATGTTTGTGCACACTTGTTCAACAGGAACACTTGACAATATATAGGATCGGTAGTTGAGTCGATGTAGTAGAATTCTGATGCAACTCTTCCTTGGTGGAAGAGTTCGAGTTGATCTCAACTTCCTAGATCCTCCTCTATCTTGATTTTGTCCTTCCTGAATAAGAAGTCCATCTCCCTATCAATTTGCAACCTTTTCGATCAGGAGATATCTTCCTCAAGTCAGTGATTGTGTTTATGTCATGTGTTTGATCTCTTCACGTGCCATTTAGTCTGCATGTCTATGTCTTCAATGATGGACCTGGTTCAACTCTGAGTTCATTTGTCAATCTTCAAAACTATGAAGCCTCTTGATCCAACAAGTTCCTCCTTTTTGATGATGACAAACTCTGTGCTTAAACCTATAATCACTTTAATCCAACATTGACACTTTTTATAGCATTAAGCATTTATCATCGAGAACCAGGTTTATTATTAGGTCATAAATATCACAATATAGCACATCTTCCCCCTTTTGGCATCATCGAAAAGTTGCAAAGTGTTAAAATTACCAGATCTATAATAATTACTCATGGCCATTGAGGCAACTGCAGATGCAAACATGGGTTAATCATCAAAAGGAAACCAAAAATATAGGCTGTTAAAGAAACAAAGATAAAGTTAAGATCAGAAACAACACAATTCATTGATTCGATAATAGTTCATGCACCAAACACAAAGAGAAATAAAGATAGTCATAGCCATGAGCAAAAGACAAAAAAACAGACAAAACAAATCCCGAACTGGGTCTTAGAGGGTTTAGGGATGGCACTGGACACCTAAGGCTGGGAAGGGGTGGAGGTTGGGTTCTTTGCTTGAATAAGAGAGAGCATTTGTTGAAGAATCCCCTCATTCTTCTCTTTTTCATTAGCTAGTTCATCTTTGAGCGCATCCCGCTCTGCTTCAACCTCTGTAAGGCGGGTCTTCAATCGAAGGATCTCAGCATCCTTAACCCCGCCTTCATGCACAAACGCCCTGACCTTGCTGTTCACATGCATTTTCCTTGATGAACCAGGTTCATCCTCAGAAACATTCACAGCATAGTCGCAAGTCAGAAGCGTGTTCTTCCCAAAAGGATCCTTAACAGTAGCCATTTCAGCCTTCTTCACAGGCACTTTGAAGTGAGCAAGCACAGTAGTAAGGATGAACCCATACGGTATAGCATGTACCTTGGAGCCATTCACCACCCTGTCTAGTAATTGAATGATGAAAGAGGGCTAGTTAATCTTTCATCCAATGTCCAGGCATTCCATGAGAGTGATATCCATGTAGTTTGCAATATGCCTTCTCTCTTGCCTGGACAGTATGCACTTGTTGACAAACTCAAAGATCAGTTTGTGCTGCGGCTTCATCTCGCTTTTGAACACAGCCCTTGGTTCCATCTCTTGCTCATTTTCGCTGAACTTCCTGGTGATTTGGAGGGTTGAAGGGAGTCCATCCAAGCATGACCACCTCTTCCTAGTGTAGTCATCGTATCCCTCAGAGGGAATCCCAAGTATCTCGCCCAGCTCCTTGGCATCAAAGGAGATATCAATCCCCTTTACCTTAGTGGAAACCCTTCCATCATTGACCTCCGCATTCGCCATAAATTCCACAATTTCATTTCTGGCTAGCCTGCCATCAAGATGAAGGACCAAGTCCTTCCAGCCTTGCACATCCAGAGTATCCACAAGATAGATCATGCATGATTCTTCAAGATCCCTTAACAGCTTCCCTTTCAGAATTGTACGCTTCCCATACTTTGTCAATTTGTCTGTCTCCCCACCAGACTCATATGCTTCTTTACCACCCCACTCAGCATTATCGTTCAATTGAACTTTCTTTGATTTTGACATGGTTCGCTTGGCAACTGTTGAAGGTGTGGCAGACACAGAAGCTGACTTCTTGGAAGAAGTCTTGGCCTTATTTGGTTTGGGTGTCTCAGTCTCAACTTGTGCCAGTTGTTCCTCTTGATGGACCAGGTCCATCTCCTCAACATCAATAGCCTCAGTAGGCTCACCCACTTTCGTCTTCCCCTTAGCAGCTTTCTTTCTCTTACTTTCCCTTAGAGCTTTCTGCAACTCCTCCTTACTCTGCCTAATTGCACTTCTTGTAGTGCGACCTTTAGGAATTGAAGTATCAGCAGATGAAGTGGCTTTTCTTTTCTTTCTCTTCACTGGAGTATTAGCTTTCTTGGCCTTGGGGGTTCTCTTCTTTTTGGGTTTGTAACTCTCCCCTAATTTGCTCATCAGTTCTACCAAGGTTTCCTCTATGGATGAACCAGGTTCATCGTTTGCATACTATAGATTTTCCAGTTCTTCTGCAGCTTCTCCAGAGTTGCTTCCCCCTAAGTCCTTGACACCTTCCTCAGAAACCACTGGGGTAGGACCACTGATTGCCAATGTAGCACCTTCTTCCCTTGTTCCCCTTACTGAACTTCTTTCTCCCTCTCTCTCAATTTCTTTCCTACTGTTATTTTTACCGCCTCTTCTTCTCCTATCAGGAATCTCCACATCTACTACAGACCCAATTAACACAAACCTATTCTCAGTAATGACAGGATCATACCTAATTTCAGATATTACCTGTTCAGGTTCAGGAGAATCAGTTGCTTCCCCCTCATTTGCAGACTTGAAAGATTCGCTGGAGTTTTCAGAGTCTTGGGCCTGGCTCGCCTGAAGCTTGGCATTTAATTTTCGAGCAAGAGAGCCAGAGGCCATAGTTTTTCTGGCTAGCATTTTCACTCGCCTTTTTCTGGGTACTGGAGTAGGGCTTGGTGGTATAACAGGAGCGGTTAGGGGAGAAGTAGTGGGTTCTGGAACAGGGTTGTTTTGAGGGGTGGAAGAATTCGATTGAGATTGGGTGGAAGAACTTTGTGGTGATGGAGTGGGAGAGTTTGAACCAGTATCTTCAAGCGTGATACTGTATTCTGGAATGGTTGATGAGGACGTAGCAGGAGGTGGTGTGGAAGACATGGTTGTGAATTTTTGGAGATTGAAAGACCTTGATCAAGTTGTTTGAACAGAAAGATGAACTTGTTTTGACGGTTATGCCTTTTAGAAGAAAAGAAAGTGAAGAATTAGATAGGTGATGATGAGTTTTTAAAGACGTGGTTAATAAATGTGCAACGGGTGCTATTCTTGGTCAATCGGGAGTCTAATCGGCTTAGGAGTGTCAGTGATAAGTGACAGTTATGGCTCCCTATAATCTAGGCTGATTAAAATTGATTGGACTCTTTGGAACGGGTTCATTTTGGGATAAGTACTGAGTTTTCGAAATAGGCTTATTATGGATAGAGTCCTGCTCATGAGTAACTATAGTTATTTATATATGTGTATAGTGATGAGACGTACCTTTTCAGTCAGATGAACCAGGTTCATCGTGTTAGAGTCTCTTGATTTGGCCTCAATTTACAAAAATAGAAAAATATCATTAGCAACCAAAGAGGCATATTAACACATGGCAAGAGAGTATGGCATTTAAGACATGATTCTGAGCAATGATTATTCTGATTATTTACACATTTCAGAAATCCTAGCCAAAAAAATATAGTATTTTTTTGTTTTTTTTTTCAATTTTGTTTTGAATTTATTCAATTAGGTGATCTTAATCATCCCTAATTCTAACATGTTTCTCTCAAAATTCTCCCTACTTAGTGCTTTAGTAAAGATGTCAGCAATTTGTTTGTCAATAGCACAGAATTCAATTGAGATCATTCCTTTTTCATAGTTGTCTCTTAGGAAATGGTGTCTAACATCTATGTGCTTAGTTCTTTTATGATGAACTAGGTTCTTTGTCATACTAATAGCACCAATGTTATCACAGAAGATAGGAATGCATCCAACCTCTATACCAAAATCCATCAGTTGTTGCTTAATCCATAGTAGTTGAGCACAACATGAGGCTGCAGCCACATACTCAGCTTCAGCAGTAAATAGAGCTACTGAATTCTGTTTCTTAGTGGCCCAAGACACAAGGCATGATCCCAAGAAGTGTTCCATACCTGAAGTGCTTTTTCTATCTACCAAGAACCCTGCATAGTCAGCATCAGCATATCCCACAAGATCGAAATTGCTACCTTTAGGGTACCAAAGACAAAGGTCAATGGTGCCTTTTAGATATCTCATGATTCTTTTCACTGCAGTTAGATGGGACTCCTTGGGATTTGACTGAAATCCTGCACAAAGCCCTACGCTGAAAACAATGTCAGGTCTGCTGGCAGTAAGGTATAATAAAGATCCAATCATCCCTCTATACAACTTTTGATCAACAGATGAACCATGTTCATCTACATCTAATTTTATGGTTGTTGCAATGGGAGTGTCAATTTCTTTTGAGTCTTCCATTTTGAATCTTTTGAGCAATTCTTTCACATATTTTTGCTGATGGATCATAGTTTCATTTGGGTTTTGTTTAATTTGTAAGCCTAAAAAGAAATTAAGCTCTCCCATCATGCTCATCTCAAATTCACTCCCCATTAATTTAGCAAATTCCTTACTTAATTTTTCAGAAGTTGCCCCAAATATTATGTCATCTACATATATTTGTACTACCAGGAGATCCTTACCTTTTTCCCTCAAGAACAAGGTTCTATCAATTTTACCTCTTTTGTAGTCATGTTCCAGTAGGAATTCATATAGCCGTTCATACCATGCTCTTGGTGCTTGCTTGAGACAAAGTCATGTCAAGTTTGTACACATGGTCAGGAGTCTCCTTGCTTTCAAATCCTGGAGTTTTCTTGACAAATACTTCCTCTTTTAGGTATCAATTCAGGAAAGCACTCTTGACATCCATTTTGTGGAGAGTAAATTCCATGTAAGCAGCAAATGCTATGAGGAGCCTGATTGCCTCCAGTCTTGCCACAAGAGCAAAAGTTTCATTATAGTTTATGCCCTCTTCTTGACGATATCCTTGGACTACCAGTCGGGCCTTGTTTCTTGTAATTGTTCCATATTCATCGAGTTTGTTTCTGAAGACCCACTTTGTGCCAATCACTGATCTATCTAGTGGTCTGGGTACCAGATGCCAGACTTGACTTCTTTCAAATTGATTTAGTTCTTCTTGCATGGCATTTACCCAGTCAGCATCCTGGTGTTAATTTACCTACTAAAATATCACCCGTCTCTACCCAAGATCTCAGCATAAGGCTTCAGCAACATTCTTTGGTTCGATCAAGGATAGGAAGGCATCAAAGGCACACAGATTTTTCAAAGAGGATCTGGTTTTGATTCTAGATGTTAAATCAGTTATGATGTTCTCAATGGGGTGAGAACTCTGATATTTGTGTGTTTTTAACACCAATTGTTCACAACTTGATGATCCCATAGTGCCTTGTTACTGTGGAACAGGATCAGGGACAGGTTCCAATGAGGTTTGTTGTTGGGTTCCCCCTATCAGGTTGCTTAGGGTAGATGGACCTGTTCCATCACCTGTTCCTACTTCCATAGTTGCTCCAGATTGATCAGTGCTTCTGACCAGCCCAATTTCCTCATTTTCATGTTCCTGTCTCTCAGAAAGAAGCATTGTTCTAGCCATATCCGCAAGATTTCTATTCTTTCTTTCAACAACTCCATTTTGTTGTTGAGTTCTAGGGGCAGAAAAGTTATGGTTTATGCCATGTTCATCACATAATTCAACAAACTTTGCATTTTCAAATTCAGTGCCATGATCAGATCTTATTGATGCAAGTTGATTTCCTAATTGTTTTTGAGTTCTTCTAACAAATGAAGTAAACATATCAAATGCTTCATCTTTAGATGTCAGAAACAGAGTCCAGGTAAACCTAGAACAGTCATCAACGAGCACCATTACATATTTCTTACCACCTCTGCTCAAGGTTCTCATAGGACCGCATAGATCCATATGAACCAGTTCCAACGTGCTGGTGGTACTTATCATTTTCTTGCTTTTGAACGAGGATCTCACCTGCTTCCCCCTTGCACAAGCCTCACAAACTTTGTCTTCCTTGAACTTAATGTTATGGAGACCTATCACTAGGTCCTTGGAGACTAGTTTGATTTAGACTTGCATGTCCAAGTCTTTGTGCCAAAGGAAGGGATCACTGTCTAACACACTTAAATAAGTTAGTTCATTTTCTGATAGTGTGGACAGGTCTATGACATAGATGTTATTCACTCTTTTTCCCTGCAAAACAATCTTGTCAGTGATAAGATTAATCACAAAACATTTAGTAGAAGTGAATGCAACCAGGTTACCTCTGTCACACAATTGTGACACACTGATCAGGCTATATTTCAAGCCATCTATCAAGTACACATTCTCAATGGAACGTGTGTCATGCTTACCTACCTTACCAACCCCAATAATTTTACCTTTCTTCCCATTTCCAAAGGAGACATTTCCTCCTTTGAGGTTTTCAAGTGAAAGGAACTGTTCCTTGTTCCATGTCATGTGTTTTGAGCAGCCGCTATCCAAGTACCATATTTGGCTGCTTCCTCTCACTTGAACCTACAAAAGAAAATCAAGGGTTAGTCTTAGGGAACCAAACTAGTTTGGGTCCTTTTCTATGAGAGAAAGGATGAATTAAGCTTTTTATGGCCCAATTTGGCAGCCAATTTTTCTTTCGAACAAAACTTTCATTCATTCGGCTGGCCTGCTCTTTTGCATTCAATCTTGTAGTGACCAGTCTTACCACAGTGGGTGCAAATTATGTTCTCAGGAAGAGTGAGGTACTTACTTTTGGGATCCCATTTGGGCAGTTGACTCCCAAAACCAAGTCCTCTTCTATTGCTACTGTGATTTTCTTGAAGTCATGTCAGGGCATCAGAGGATTTATTCCATTTGCATATTCGATCTAATTCATGTTTGACCTTACCAAGTTCCTCTTTTAGCACTCTTATTTGTTCATCTTTATTGTACAACTTATCCTTTAGTTTACCTACATTTTCTTCTAACATGAGTTGAGAGTTGTCAGTTGTCTTCTTGCTAGTTCCTAGTTTCAGTTTTAATATTTTCAGATTTTAACTCTAGGACCTTAGTTTCAAGTGGATGAACCTGGTTCTTCAAGGCAGTGTTTTTATTTTCAGATTCACTTACTCTGAGTTCCAGGTTCTTACACTTTGCCTTTAACATTACACACTCCTTAGATAGCTGCTCCTTTTCTTTATTTATTTCTTCAGAATCATCCATGAAATTAAGTAGCAACTCAGAGAGTTTTTCTTTGGATAGGAATTTAATCTTGTTTTTGAGATGGGATATACTTACCTCTGGTTCTTCACATGATTCCTCGTCTGATTCACCAATTTCCATAAGTGCTTGTTCCTCTCCATCTCCATCTTCTGATTCTTCGTCTGAGCTTTCTCCCCAAGCAGCAACCATAGCTTTCGTTGTGGTTTTCTTGGGATGAACCAATTCCTTCTTCCGGTTCCTTCGTTCAGATCTTTCCCTTTTCCATTCCACTTCCCACTGAGGACAATTCTTGATGTGATGGTCAGTTTTTCCACATTTGTAGCATCCCTCGTTAGTTGGCTTCTCTGGAGCTTTTTCTTTGTAGTTTCCACCTCTTGAGATGCCCTTTTTTCTTATGAGATAGTTTCTGAATTCCTTGGTGATCATGGCCATCTCATCTTCCTCCAGATCTTCTCCCTCAGTGATTCTTAATTCCAGACTTTTTTACTTCTTAGGAGCATCCATTTTCATTGTCTGCCTTCTGAGTTCGTAAGCAGTGAGATTTACAATTAGCTCATCCAACCTGAGGGTTGCCATGTTCTTGGATTCCTGGATAGCTGTGATCTTGCTTTCCCAAGAGATTGGCAAAACCCTTGTCAAAATTTTCTCAACCCTGTCTTTTTCAAGGATCACCCTTCCAAGAGACTTGAGTTCATTGTCAGTGTAGTGAACCTTGTATACATCTCTTGGATGGTCTCTCCTTCCTTCATAGTGAAATTCTCATATTGAGAATATAGTAGAGTTCCTCTTGACCTTTTCACTTGAGGTATTCCTTCATGAGCCACTTGCAAAGTATCACAAATTTCTTTGGCAGTGGTGCAGCTTTGAATTCTACTATACTCATCTAGACCAAGTCCACACACTAGCCACTTCTTGGCCTTAGCATTCTTTTCCCATTTTCTTAGGTCTTCAGCAATGCATTCAGCTCTTGTCTTTGGCACATCTACTCCTTCAGCGGTCTTTTTCATGGTAGCCAAAGGACCATCAGTGACTATGTCCTATAGTTCATAGTCTTCCCCAATTAAGTGATCCTTCATCCTGTTCTTCCACCATGAGTAGTACTGGCCGTTGAAGAGTGGTGTCCTAGCAGTTGATTGTCCTTCCCAGTTCCCAGGTGGTGCACTCATTTTGATCTTTTCCTAAGGTGTTAGCCTCTTCAAGGATAACCTGCTCTGATACCAATTGATGTTCTATACGTCAATACCACACAAGAGGGGGGTAATTTGTGTGGTGTCCAATTTTTGCATACAGTAGTTATAGAAGGACCAGGTTCTTATATGTGTTCCAACTCCTACAGTTTGCGGAATAATAA
>ML297937.1:0-18948 GCA_005239495.1 Nicotiana undulata | reverse complement strand
TGGTGAAATCTTCAAGACCCAAGTGTGTGTGCAAAGCCCTAGCTTCAAATCTTGTTCTTCTCTCTCTAAATTATATTTACAAAACTAAAGATATGTCCAAAGATATGCCAAGATATGCCAAGATAAATCCTTTTATAGTGGGCCAAAATTTGGGTGAAAAGCGGACAAAAACACCCTGTCGGGCATAGATGCGATCGCATTCCTGTCGCATAACAGGGATGCGATTCGCATCTTCACTTTCTTCGTCGCATATCAAAACCCTAGGTCCCAGAGGTTCATCGCATTTGAGAGATGCGGTCCGCATTAGTGATGTGCGATCGCATTCGTGCGTCGCATTTGCAGTGTAGCTTCAGGCATCAGATGGTGATGCGATTTAAATGCGGTTCGCATTTGAGATATGCGGTCGCACATTTGACCGCATTTCACTCCTTAAATTTGACTCAACTTTCTGTTGCGGTATGCGATCTCTAGGCTCGAAATGCGATTCGCATGTTGCATATGCGATCGCATTCGGCCATTTTCCTCCTCTTTTCTCTTCTTTAATTTTCTTTTGCATGGTCTTGAGTGTTTACACCTTGTGTACTGCGACAAAAGATCCGTAGGTGCGGAATCACTGAAGGTTTTCTGCCCGTTTCAACATCTTTTTGCTCAATTTCATTCCAATTTGACCTCAACCACTTCATGGCATCATTTTCCTGCAAATAGAGCAATTATATACTGATAGCAACCTCAAATATCCATTGAGCAACACAAAATCTAATGAAAAGAGGCCAAAATCAGTGGTAAAATAGCCACTCATCAATCATCATTAAGTTAGAGTATAAATATACGCTAAACTACGTGAATTTAGCCTATTATCAAGTGCGTTAGGGCACCTATTAAGGGTCATTATAACACTATTTGGTTAACTAGAGATTGGGTAAGGGCTTGAAATTACTTCGAGGGAAAGGTGTTAGGCACCCCTCAAAGTCCACAATTGTGGTTCCCGGCCAAACAAGCTTTGTGAAGTTTTAGACAAGTAGCACATAAGCATTGAAAACATATAGGTACAAGAGATTATNGGTTTGGGCCTGGGCAATTTTGGGTGTGTAGAGGAAGGTTTGGGCCTGGGCAAGTTAGCCCAGGTCCGATTTTAAGCTTAATTAAGCTAATTAATCAATTTAAATTAAATTAAAACTTAATAAAATATGATAATCAATTCTAATTTAGTCTTTATCTAATTAGTTGATAAGTGAATTAAGAGTAAAATCAATTAGTTTAAATATCCCCAAGCAATTAATCCTTAAATCTACATTATGCCAAAGAATCATCATTTTTGTTGCTATTTATTTCAATTAATTACAAATAATAAATTTGTAATTTGATGATGATAATGATTAAAGTTATGCACCTAATTATGCAATGTTAAATCATTTATGAATTTTAGAAGATGAATTATGATTGTGCAATGCAAAAACACTTCATGAATACCACCAAAATTCAACCAAATTTGTAAAATTAATTTATTATATTGAATTTTGTAGGAGTATATGGTGGGTGAAAAATCACGTGCTCACATCCCCTATTCCTTATATATATATATATATATATATATAAGGAATAGGGGATGTGAGCACGTGATTTTTCACCCACCATATACTCCTACAAAATTCAATATAATAAATTAATTTTACAAATTTGGTTGAATTTTGGTGGTATTCATGAAGTGTTTTTGCATTGCACAATCATAATTCATCTTCTAAAATTCATAAATGATTTAACATTGCATAATTAGGTGCATAACTTTAATCATTATCATCATCAAATTACAAATTTATTATTTGTAATTAATTGAAATAAATAGCAACAAAAATGATGATTCTTTGGCATAATGTAGATTTAAGGATTAATTGCTTGGGGATATTTAAACTAATTGATTTTACTCTTAATTCACTTATCAACTAATTAGATAAAGACTAAATTAGAATTGATTATCATATTTTATTAAGTTTTAATTTAATTTAAATTGATTAATTAGCTTAATTAAGCTTAAAATCGGACCTGGGCTAACTTGCCTAGGCCCAAACCTTCCTCTACACACCCAAAATTGCCCAGGCCCAAACCTTCCTCTACACACCCAAAATTACCCAGGCCCAACCAATTAAACCCGGCCAGCCCCAGCCCTGTCCAAACGACCCCGTTTTAATTGGTTGAATTCATCTCGTCGTTGATCTACTTTGATCTAACGACTGGGAACTAATGACCCCTTAAATATATATCTGTTTCAAAAGCCCACCCCCTTCTCAAAGCCTAAGTCCTACACCCCAAGACCCGTCTCTCTCTAACCTTACCGGCTCCGCCGTCTAACCGCCCTAGCTCCGCCGGCGGAGCTCAACTAAACACCCCCAAATTTTTACCAAGCAATCAGCTCCTCCCCCTCTTTCCTTATATGCCATTAGTTTCCCCAAAAACCCCACCAAAATCCCGCAATTTCAGATCTAAGAATCAGAACCCTTAGAAATCCAACTCTGGCCGATTTAGAGATAATCAATGATTCAAACCTACATGAGTCAATAGCTCTTGATGAGAGCTATTGATTCATGTGGGTTTGGGCCATATCCAAGCCCACCAGAATCCGGTCAAATTCCAGCAAGTCGCCGGAGTTCACCTAAAGCTTTAGACGGGTATTTCCCCCTTCCTTTCTATCTGTTTTCTTGTTTTTTTAATTATTAAAATGATGGATATGGTTGTTTAATCATTGGTTTTTCATTGCATCACTGTTTTAGGCTAGCTCTTTCTTTTTGTTTTTATTCTGTCACTGCTTTCTCCTGTTTGTTCATGTTTTCTTCTTCTTGATTAGTCCAAGCTCTGAGTGTATTTCATGATGACCATGTTTCTTGGCGTAGTTTTGTCATTGTCTGTATGTATGACTATGTTTCTTCGATTCACACTGCCTTCCGGTTAATTAAAATCAGTGTTTAACATCTTAGGCGTATTCTTGACTATTTTGCAACCATGTTTAGTCATTTAGGATTCATGTTAATCATCATCAATTCATTAGGTGTTCTGCTTGTTGAAATTAATATTAAGCTTTATGGGTTCATGCTACTGTCCACCTCTATTTGGTTAATCACCCTAGTTTTAGTATAACCTGAGGGGTGATCATCCACCTCGATTGATTGATTGGGTAATAGCCTAATTAGGTAATTAGGAGATAATCATGTACCTTCGAAACTAAGATAACTAATAAGAAACTAACTTTAAGATCCTAATCAACTAATTGAGTTAGTTATTTAACCTAAACTCCTAAACAAGTCTGAAATGAATTAGGAATTAAGTCCCTTAATTGACTAAGTCCTAATCCTAGTTAAGAATAACTAATGAGGTTTAATTAACTAAAGTAAGTTATAGGATCAACTAACCCAAGTTAAATAGATAACCCCAATTAACTTTAACCTTAGTTACCTAAAGGGTAATTCTAGGGACTTTTAGGGGTAGTATAGGTTTTTTAGCTAAAAGAATCTTTGGTGTAACAACCCAAGAACCTTCTAGAATCCACAAATCAGATTTTTTGGGGTTTAAAAGGTAATTTCAGGGGGCTGGAACCTTCTAGAATAGGGCAACTGTCCCAAAAAGATAAGGGTGACAGTTGCATTTGTACCTTCCTTCAGCTTATTGGATAAGGAATATGCTAAGCATATCCTATCCCAAAAACCCCTATAAATACCTGACCCTGCTCTCTGATTTAAGGGGGGATTTTTACAGATTTTTGAGGAATTTTACACACTTTCTACCACTGAAAATACTCTTCTTGGTTACTGAAAATCTGAAGATTACACAACAGAATTTCCTATAAGTTTTTTTTTCTCACAAAAATTCTTCTGGGATTCTGTTTTCCTTGCTCTTAAAAATAGAAAGAAAGGTATACTGCAACATAAGTGTAAAACAGGCCAAATTTCTTTTTTCTTGGTTAGCTGTTGGTTTTTCTTTCCGGAAGAATTGATTTCAACACTGATTTTTGGGTATTCAAGTAGTCTCTTGGGTTTCTTTCCTACTGTGGTTGTGGATCTTGGTTGCTGAGTTTTCGGTTGCTAGTTCCTAGACCTTTATTTGGTCTAGATCTTTTTCTGTTGTATTTTAACTCTTTGAGGTATGTAATATCTTTTTTCATTTAGTGAAATGTTGGCTAAATCTTGTGTTTGAAACTTGTGTAACTGTTAGTTGAAATTTTTTGCTAGAACCATGAATCTTGGGTTGTTCAATATGTGTTAATGTTCTCCTAAAAAATAGCTGAATCCAGTTACTTTGAATAAGTCGTTTAAGAACATGCTTAATCTTTAGTTATCCTTATTTGTTCAATCAGTAAGTTTCACATGTGTTAGCAATCATAATTTTAAATTCATGTTAGTGTTAGCACTATGTGAATTGAATCTAACCCACTCATGGTCAAACTCACTCCCTGATAATGCATAATCCCTTTTGATTGTTTGGAAACAAATAAGAAATGTAGGTTTGAGTCACAGGGTTTGAGTCAAAGAGTATTGCTGAGCTTGCACAGGAGCAACAACCTTTTTATTTTTATTATCTCATTTTTTTCGGAAATTATATTTTTGGAGTAGAAATTGTATTTTTAAATTCTATATTTGTAAAAAATAGACTGGACTCTATCTGGAACTTCATTCAGTAGCTTTCTTCTTTTTCAAAAAATCTGAAGCTCTCTTGTTACGAAATGAGTCTTAACAATTCGGTCTAGACTTTTGAAGGTCATTAAAACTAGACCAGTTTCGATGGAATGCCCCATTCTCCCCTATAAAGCTTAAACTAGCTTGAGCCCATGTTGTTGAGCTTGAAAGGCACGAAAGTCACAAAGTTTCAAGGACTGTATATTGTCGAAAATTATATAATGTCACATAGGTTAGGAACCTGATTATCAGGATTCACTTGAGATTCAAAAATGCCATTTAAACTTTGTATGATTTTGCTATTCAAACTAAAATGTCTAAAAACCAAAAGAAAAATCCTGTTCTCTTAAATTCCTATGATTTACCTTAAAAAACTGCTTGTTTTGCCTCTGATGAATTTCGAAAGGTATAAGAATAGATTTGTTGTTTCCATCAAACTCAGAGGATGTTCGTTTAAGTATTATGAATCTAGAACAGTAGACACACGAATTCTCTCAATATGTATGAGTTATGAACTAAATAGCATGTATGAAATTGAGTAAAACCATTTAGTCAAATTTTCTAAATGTAGCTGAAGGTGCTTATTCGGTTCTTTAAATACATGATCAATGCTTAGAATTTGTAAATCAGTAATTCTGTTTTTAGGAATTTTTGCAAACCTTTCATTGTTAACCTGCTTTTAATTGAACAACATAGCTTCCCTTCTTTCACAATTAGCCATAGTTAGGATTGACCAAAAGGGGTAAACAATTGATTGGGCTAAAATATGGTCATAGCCCAAGCATTTTGTCTTTAGATTAGTGAATTTAATCTTAGACAACCTTTTACATATCCTCTAGGTTGAAAAATACTTCTCTTAGTTTGAAATTTAGTAAGTAATTAAATATTACTTCAAATAACTATAATCTACATTCGGGTGTGGCAACTTGTGCCCCTGACTCTTACTTCAAGTAATAATAAGATCACACGTAGCAATCACGGGTGCATTTTATGTGACGTGGTTGCGATGTGTCTAAAAACAACAAGTGCGCGCCATCATGACTTGTTCCAAGATAAATCCATAAAATATCAAAATGATTCATATACATACCTCATAAAGCTAAAAATACCTCTTTTAGATAAAAATTCCAAAACTTAGAGAATAATTGAATATCGCCTCAAATAGTCATTTTTAACCATCATGACCATAGTCTTGACTATATAATCTACACTCGGGTGTGGCAACTCATGTCCCCGACTCTAACTCAAAATAATAATAAAATCACAAGTTGTAATTGCGGGTGCATTTCATGTGGCTCCATTACGATGTTCAAAATACACACAAGTACACGTCATTGTGACTTGTTTCAAGATAAATCCATAAATGTCAAAAGCGGCTAAAGCTTAAAAGGTTAAATGCAATAAGATAAAATACGTAAATAGTCAGATAATTTAGGCCAAATATTAATAGTTAAGCGATCGTGCTCGAATCACGGAACTCAGGAATGCCTAACACCTTCTCCCGGGTTAACAGAATTCCTTACTCAGATTTCTGGTCGCAGACAACTTAAAACAGCGTCTAAATTTCCTCTGTTTGGGATTTTAATAAAACAGTGTCCCGGAACATCGTCAAAATTCTGGGTGGCGACTCTGAAACTAAAATAAATCCCAAATTCGAATAGTGTCACTTAAAGTGGAAAAACTCCCCTTATTATCCCTTTATTATTCCGGGGGTGAGAAAGGAGGTGTGACAGGGGGGAGGTTCCTAAGTTGTTTATCCTATAGGATCACATCGATACAATGCCCGGTAATCACTCCTCAGAAGAGGGGCTACACGTGGCATTAGCGCACCTGTCATCATATCCATATCTAACCTTTCCCACCCCTTAGCGGTTATTAAAGTGTGTGTTAGTTAACGACCTTTATTGCGTGCTATTACGCGTCCCTTCTTAGTGGTCCCGGAGGAATTTAGGACCTCTACTTATGGGCAGTTCTAGACAGACCCCTAAGGTTAAAAGGAGAAAATACTAAGGCGACAGGCAAGAACAAATACGACTTTAGCAGATAAAACAGAAAGGAAGCAATTAAGAGGCTCAAATTTACCTCCGCAAATATTGCATGTAAATATCATGTCACAATCACAAACAAGAGCAGTATCATTAAACAGGACCCTAAAACATGATGTCTAGGTGAATATCAGAACACAAGAGATATGCAAATTTGGTTTATAACTTCAGAAGCAGGGTCCTAATCGGTTTTCCTACTGGTTTTAAATCTGTTAAGCATTAAGCAATAAACAACAAGAGCGGCAGTTTCCAGTTTTCAAAAAAAGGTTGATTACCTAAGGCTTGAGGCTTGCCTAGGCGTGGGATCATGCATAATAATCGCCAGAGTTATTAATAATTCAGAAGTCGTTTTCACTTAAGAGTATGATGTTCTAAGTGTTGCAAAGACACATGGATTATGACCAGTTTTACTTAAACAGGATAATCAAATATGAGACAACTTTATGTCCTTTTTCATGCATCGGTAGTTTATCTAGGTGTGACTGAGCGAGTGCAAATGAGATCCTAAAACAAGGTATCTAGTATGATCATACAAAATGCAAAATGATTTATGTGTGAAATTCCAAAAGCAGGATTTCTAAATGCACAACACGATTTTAGGATATGCAGAACTCCTAAAGCATGATTTTTATATGCACAGAAAGTTACACCATTGTTAGGCATGACTTCAGAAAATGTGCAGAAGCAACAATTTGTGTTAATGTTGTTACCTAGCCAAGAAGCAGGATTTCTAAGTGATAAATAGGACCAAATGAGATGCTGAAGCAGTAAACCTAAACATGATATCTAATGAATGACATGCTTTGAATGTATTGGTCCTAAACATGAATTCTAACGTGCCTACAGAAAAATGTAAACCTAAAGCATGGTCTCTACCCATTTGATATTGATAACATATCTATCTACCCTCCCCTTTTCACTAGTCCTCCCCAATATTCGTTTACAACAATTATTACAAACCAATATTGAATGAATTACATAAGTAAATAAAGAAAAATAAGAAGTTAGACTATAGGGAGCTTGAAAATAGGTCCATATTTACAGAACCTCAAATGCTCAGATGTTTCATAGCCTTTCTCATTCCAGGTGTGTCAGAGTTTCCTAAGGACCTCAAGGGATCTCGAGCAGTACTCACACCCAGATTTCACAACCATAATTGAGTGAGTGCAGTGTGGAAGAGCCAACTCTGATGCATCAGAGTTCGGAGGGATCTCATAGGGATCCTTAAGCAGTCACACATTAGAGGGTTAGAACTTAAGGACCTAAGAGTAGAGCGAGAGTGCTTGACATAATTTTGAAAATGAGACTTGTTTGAAATAACTTTGTAAAATAAGAGAGAGTTGTCTTATATAACAACTTTTGACAAGAGTTAGACAATTAACAATCAGCAGGTCAAACATAGAACCAAACAATTTCAGTAACACCCAAAGAACACAGAACCAAGACAGGTTCAGGAACACAAACCTTCACACAGGGGTAATGGGGATTGGGGTACATAGAGCACATAGTATGGTGAACACATAATAAGTAGAAGTCTTGTAATTGGTACTGATAGGGAGACATAGACTCAGGAATACTAATTGGATATAGTCCAGAATTAGAATGCTCAGAGGATTCAGTAGAGTATGGGATCAACATAGTTTAAAATCAACACAGAATCATACAAGGCTAGGATACATACTGTTTTTCAAAGGAGATTCATACAAGAAAACCAGATAGAGCAAGATCACATTGAGACATACTATAAAGGGTAGGGGGGGGGTAACATATTCATGTTGATCCTAAGGAAGGGGAGTATATAACATGTTAAATGAACAATAATGAAAACATATCAAGTACATGTTTCACATCAAACCCATAGATAGAAACTGACTAGAAACAGGATAAATTGAAGTAGTAAAAGAAACATATTGTTTTTGGGACTTATATTGAATTCAGGACATACCACTAGAGAGACAGTGAACACAAAGTGTGAAGCAAGAGAGTATAGTAATCAGCCTTGGCTTACAACCGGCTGACTTAGAACAATAGCAACTGACCAGAGAAAATAGAGTAGAAAGTTTGAGTTTGAGAGAGAGCCTTTGAACCAAAGTGCTCGTCTGTTGTGTTAATGAAAGAGAAATGTATATATAGTTTGAAACTAGGTAGAAAATAAGGTAAGAATCAATCGTCCAGCAGTGATTAGGAAATTAGGTACCAATCAATGTAAGTACTCCCTCTAATTAAGGAGTTAAATTCAAACGGTAATAGGCAGATAATAAATAAGGAAGGAAATCATATAAGGCTGAATATAACCCATAAGGAAATAGCTTCAGCATAGAACAAGTATAGACATGTAATAGAGGCTATGTTCAGGAAATCTAATTAAGGAAAATGCTTAAGAATCAGTTTGACAATATAATCGACCATAAAATAAGGTAAAAAATAAACTAAGGTCAGAGAAGCAGTAGAGAAAATCATATCAATCACAGGGAATCAAGGATTCAAACAGAAAATAGTATTAATCAAAGGAAAATACCACAGGTAAATGGAATAAACACATAATAGGCAAGAATAGGCAAAATAGGGTAAAAGAATCACATAAATCAGGGATTCGAACTAGAGCATAACACTGATTAACAGAAATTTCTTGAAATAAGCGGGATAAACACATAGTAGGAAAGAATGGGAAAACTTCAGGAACCCTAATAAGCCAAATAGGGTAGTAATCACACGAAATCAGGGATTTGCATAGAACATAGTATGAATTAACAGAGTAAACATGATATAGGCGGAAGAAGCAAAGAATCAGAAACCGTAATGAGGTAAAAATCACAAAAGCACAGAATGTTCATGAGAAACAAGCACACATGCGGATTAAATAAACATATTATCAAAGGCACTCTGAAAATTAGGGCTTTTAATATGATAAATCATGTAAAAAAGAAAAACATAAGTAAATCATCCAAACATTGTAGAAATCATATGACAACACTTAAAATCAGAAGAAGAATCGTTTTTGAAAGGGGTTAAGAACTCTAGTTTGAAGACAAAGAGGCGTTTTAGAAAAATCGGAGAAATCTTTAAGTAAAACACCAAAATAACTCAGGATATACTCAGATCTATTACAGATCTGAGAAGTCAAGAGATGAGTTAGGGTTTCAGAGAGAGATAACCCAAAGATGAGATAATCAGCTTAGAAACCATATGTTTTAGCCGGAGATGGAAGGATCTTACTCGGACAGGCCAAGGGTGGCCTGAGAACGGTCATGAAAAGGACATGGGGTTAGTTGAACCGCCTCTGGTTCCTTTGAGGACCTTAAGGTAGCATTAATCCGGCGTGTGAGGGAGCCATGAAGGCTGTGGAAAGTGGTGGAGACACCATAGTTACCGGCGAGTCAACGGCCGATGAGAGAGCTTAGGTTTAGCAGAGGGAACTTGAGAGAGATGAGAGGGATGTAACAGCGGAATGAAAGAGAGAATGAGAGGNGGGGGGGGGGGGTAGTCTTTAGGGTTAATTAAGGTAAGAGGAGATCTGGACCGTTGATTAAAATTGATCAACGATCCAGATTAAACAAGGAATTGGGCCGGGTAGTTATTGAATGGGGCCTGGGGTATTTGGGTTTCTTTAATTGGGTTGGGTTCTGTTTCAATTAGGCTAGAATTTAAATAGAACTAGGTTATTTGTTAAATACCCAATTCAATTAATTAAAAAAATTTACAAAATAGTTGTTAATTCTAAAAAATGAATTTCATGCATAGAAAATAGTTTTAAAATGATCATCAATTTTTGGTAAAGATAGTATAAAATCATATAGTTGGGCTATTATTACAAAGTTATTGCAATCATAGCCAAAAGGTCTCAATTTAGCTAATTATGAAATAATTTGGTCCTAATAAGACCAAAATAATATATCAGATCAAGATATGTTTTTGAATCATTTGTGATGCAATTTTGTAATTATTAATTGGAAATAAAATGTTGAATAAATTAATAAGAATATAGGAAAATTATGGAAAAGTATCAATTGCTATTAATGCATGATTTTGAAGTTATATATGCAATTTAAAATATTTTTTTGAAAAGATTGGGTATCAACTGCTGCCCCTCTTTACCCGGAAAGGATGAAAGAGTTGTCGGGTAAAGATATGATGGCCAATTTTGACCGAGCGAAACGGTTTGAGAGATTTGAGGCTGCACCCTAGTTTCTGAGCTGCCTACATATCCCTGGTCTTACAAGAATCAAGCCGTATGTAGTTCCGGATACATCGACGAAGTATACCGGTGAAATCGTTGCAAGGACGGATGCAACATCTAGGGCTGGATGAGTGAATGGTTTTACGGGGATGGTTAGGTTTGATATGGCTCCTCAAGCCATGACATGGTATATTCTGGCTATGAGGATGATGTCGTTAGACTATGACGCCTTTGGACAAGTTGGCGATATCTCAGCCCATGAAATGCAATAATATGATGCTGACAAGACAGAGCTTAGCCCAAAAGAGAAGCGGAGTAGATAATGTTTGAGAGACAGTGCTTAGTCTCGGTGAAAAGTAAATTGGAGGCAGATCTTAACCTCATGCAAGTATGGAGACAGAGCTTAGTCTCATGAAAAGGAAGGAAGAGATTAGCCTTATGCAGATGAAGGCAGAGCTTGGCCTTATGCAGAGGAAGGCAGAGAGTAGCCTTATGTAGTTGGAGGCAGAGCTTAGCCTCATGCAAGATGTGGAAGGCATAGATTAGCCTTATGCAAACGCAAGGCAGAAGATTAGCCTTATGCAAATGGAGGTAGAACTTAGCCTCATGCAAGATGTGGAAGGCAGAGATTAGCCTTATGCAAACGAAGGCAGAGCTTAGCCTCATGAAAATGGAGGTAGAGCTTAACCTCATGCAAAAGAAGGCAGAAGATTAGCCTTATGCAAATGGAAGGCAGAGATTAGACTTGTGCAAATGGACGAAGGCAGCGATTAGCCTTATGCAAATGGATAAACAACAAATGATAGTAGGATCTCTTAGATGGTAGAAGATTGCAGTATTGTGATTGTTGCGAGAATTATGACCGCGGAGCATGTTATCCTTTGTTCGTATCCCCGCTGGCTTTGCCTGCCTTCTTCTGCTTGGTCTGATGATCCTGTTTACATCATCGGGGTAGCGTTTGCTAAACAAAGCTATTTTACAAGCAAGCATGCATGATTTTTATTGCAACCTCTCATGCTACGAAATTTTGAGGGTCCTCTTAAAAATTCTGCCCCAATTAGATGGATTGAAGACTCTGACTGTTGTGCATGCTGCGATCGGCTGAACTTGCTTGAGAATTTTGAGGGGGACCCTCAAAATTCTGCCTCAGTATCCAATTGCGGGGGAAAATGAGATTTATATTGAATTGTGACCGAACCCATAGGGCTGCCTACTTATCCCCTCTTAAACGGGAATCGGGTTAGGCGTAGTTCAATTTAAATCGTGTGAGGAATATCATAAGGAATTACACATAGTACCGTTTGACTGCATCTGAATTGATTGTCTTCGGCCAGACTTTTGCGTCCATTTCTACTAGTATAAGAGCTCCTCCTGTCAATACTCGGTGAACCATATACGGACCTTTTCAGTTGGGAGAGAATTTCCCTTTGGCTTCATCTTGATGTGGAAAGATCTTCTTTAACACCAGCTACCTCGGTGTGAATTGTCTTGGCTTAACTCTTTTGTTGAAGGATCTGGTCATTATATTATGATAAAGTTGACCATGACATATTGCATTCATCCTTTTTTTGTCTACGAGGGCCAGTTGCTCATATCGGCTCTTTACCCACTCTGCATCGCTGAGCTCAGATTCTTGTATGATTCTTAGGGAAGGAATCTCCACTTCCGCAGGAATGACGGCTTTCGTGTCATAAACCAACAAGTAGGGAGTTGCCCCAGTTGATGTACGGACTGTGGTGCGGTATCCCAGTAAGGAAAATGATAACTTCTCGTTCCATTGTTTGTGCTTTTCTATGATCTTTCTCAATATCTTCTTGATGTTCTTGTTGGCGGCTTCTACAACTCCATTCATTTGAGGTATATAAGTTGTGGAATTCTTGTGCTTGATTTTGAAAGTTTCGCACATGGCTTTCATCAGGTCACTTTTGATATTGGAGCCGTTGTCGATGATGATTGACTCTGGGATCCCGAATCGACAAATAATACAGCCGCGGACAAAGTCTGCCACGACTTTCTTAGTCACCGCCTTGTAGGATGCTGCTTCGACCCATTTAGTGAAATAATCAATTTCTACCAAGATGAACATGTGTCCATTTGAGGCTGTAGGATAGATCGGTCCAATGACGTCCATTCCCCAGGGACGAACGACCAAGGTGAACTTGTTGCATTGAGTTTGTTTGGGGGTACCTTTATCATATCTGCATGTACCTAGCATCGGTAGAATTTCCGGACATACTGGATGCATTCCTTTTCCATGGTCATCCAGAAGTAACCGACTCTGAGTATCTTCTTGGCCGAGACAAAACCAATCATATGCGGGCCACAGGTCCCAGCGTGAATCTCTCCAAGTAGTTTGGAGGCTTCCTTCGCCTCGACACATCTCAATAATCCCAAATCGGGAGTTCTCCTGTACAGGACTCCTCTACTGTGAAAGAAACTGTTGGACAATCTCTGAAGAGTGCGTTTTTAAGTATGATTGGCAAGCTCTAGGTACTCTCCCTTTGACAAATACTCCTTGATATTGTGGAACCATGGTTTTCCATCTCCCTCTTCTTCGGCATGGGCATAGTATGCTGGCTGGCTATGGATATTTACTGGAATAGGGTCAATGAAGTTCTTATCTGGATGCTGTATCATGGATGATAGAGTGGCCAGTGCATCGGCGAAATCGTTCTGAATCCTGGGGACGTGCCGAAATTCTATTTTTGTGAACCTTTTTCTCAATTCCTGCACATGGTGTAGATACAAAAATATCTTGGAATTCTTAGTAGCCCATATCTTGTACTTAGTCTATTAGCACATCTGAGTCACCAATTACCAGCAGCTCCTGAATATTCATATCAATGACCATGTTGAGCCCTAAAATGCAGGCTTCATACTCTGCCATATTTTTGGTGCAGGGGAATCTGAGTTTAGCAGATACCGGATAGTGTTGGCTAGTTTCCGATATCAAGTCAGCTCTAATGCCGACTCCTTTGAAATTTGTCGCTCCATCAAAGAACATTATCTATCTATCATAGGATTCCGCAATGTATTCTCCTATGAATGACACTTCTTCATCGGGAAAATACGTTTTCAGGGGTTCGTATTCTCCATCCACGGGTTCTAAGAAAGATTGTCCGCTAATGCTTGTTCCTTGACCGCTTTCTGAGTCACATAGACAATGTCGAACTCACTCAACAAGATTCGCCACTTGGCCAGCTTGCTAGTGGACATGGGTTTCTGAAAGATATATTTCAAGGGATCCATCCTTTATATGAGATATGTCGTACAAGCAAAAAAGTAATGCCTCAACTTCTGGGCTACCCAGGTTAGAGCATAACGTGTACGTTCCAGCAGAGAATATCGTGCCTCGTATAGAGTTAACTTCTTACTCAAATAATATATAGCTTGCTCTTTCCTTCATGTCTCATCGTGCTGCCCCAGAACGCAGCCGAAATCTCCATCTAATATTGCGAGGTAGAGTAGCAAGGGTCTACCTAGCTCTGGCGGTACCAAGACTGGTGGTGTGGAAAGGTACTCCTTGATTCTGTCGAATGCCTTTTGACAGTCCTCGGTCCATTTGGTTGCAGCATCTTTCTTCAGCATCTTAAAGATTGGTTCACATATGACGGTGGACTGGGCTATGATCCGGATGATGTAGTTAAGGCGTCCCAGGAAACTCATCACGGTTTTCTTGTTCTTTGGCGGTGGTAACTCTTGGATGGCTTTGCCCTTTGACGGATCCAATTCTATCCCTCCGCGGCTGACAATGAACTAAAGCAATTTTACAGCGGGAAAACTGAATGCACACTTCGTGGGGTTTAATTTCAAGTTGTATTTCCGCAATCTGTTGAAGAACTTCCTCAGATCTGCTATGTGGTCGGTGGCTTTCTTGGACCTGATAATGACATCATCTATATACACCTCGATCTCTTTGTGTATCATGTCATGGAAGATAGTGGTCATATCTCTCATGTAGGTGGCCCTAGCATTCTTTAGGCCGAATGGTATCATCTTATAACAGTAGACTCCTCACGGCGTAATGAAAGCCGTTTTCTCAGGGTCTTCTTCATCCATCCAAGTCTGGTGGTAACTAGCAGCAATCCACAAATGACTGAAGTTCATGCTTGGCACAATTGTCAATTAGGACTGGCCCGGTTGAGATTCCGGTAGTCGCCACAAACCCTGACCTTTCCATATTTCTTAGGTACTAGCACAATGTTGTCTAACCATGTAGGATATTCAACCATCTGGAGAACCTTGGCATTGATTTGCTTGGTAACATCCTATTTGATTTCCAAACTCATGTCGGGCTTGAAGTTTCTGAGCTTGGCACATTGGATTGGTTGGTAGTTTGTGAGCCAGAATGGATGTGCTTAGACCAGTCATGTCATCGTTTGACCATGCAAATATGTCTTCATATTCTTTGAAGAATTTTGTGTATTCCTTCTTCTCTGATGGCGATAAGTGAATGCTGATGCGAGTTTCTTTGACAATTTCTGAATCTCCCAGGTTGACAATCTCAGTCTCGTCCAGGTTGGACTTAGGTCTGTTTTCAAAATCCTCAACTTTTTTGAGAATTTCATCAGGTATGATATCATCATCTTCTTCTGAATCACTGTCTGTTTGTTGCGTTGTCTCGTTGCATGTCACAATCATTAGTTCATCAAGATAGGAAATAGTAATGCTGTATTGAAAGAATTGATAAGAGAAAACGATAATAATAAACATAAAAATCTTTTGATAATTTAAGCAAATGTTTTGGAACATTGAAGATCTTATTGCAAAAAATTGAAATGCGATAAGGAAATCATTTAGCGAATAAAAATAAAAATAGACAATGCTTGTTTGGCCTTGCTACCCCGGGACTTGTCGGGCCCTAGATGTTCTAACAATTCAGTTCTTAAGGAATGATCCTTTACTCACGGCTTAGATGGAAGGGACTTCATTCTCCTCCTCCTCAACAATGACGCAACAGTCCATATCATCATCTTCCAATAATAGATTCTTCAAGGCTGCCAGTGCTTCTTCTTCTCCATTTTTCCTTTGCCTTTGCTTTTCCTCTTGGGTGGACTAGGAGAAGGAGAAGGCGGAGGTCCCCTGGATCTTGTGTAGTATGATAATGATGCCAGAATGCACGAACCAACCTTTGGGGAAGGGAATAATCAAAAGAAAGAAAAAAAACAAAAACAAAAGGTAGCCAAGTTAGTGAGGGTTAGGAAAAATATTGCAGTATTTAAACACGTATTGCAGGAATATAAAAGCGTGTCGTAATTTGGAAGCCTCGTTGTGCCCGAGGTAGGCCTAGCGACAAGTTGATTTGGAGAACTTAGATGCAAAAATGCCTCATTGCATTAATATAAATAGACGAATCCAAAACGACACTAAAATAACAAACGTGAAATAAAGTCACTAAGGGCCATTGGCCTTATTACATTGATAAAAGAAAAAAGGAAACTCTATCCTACTTGGTCCCAGAAGAACCTTCCCCAGATTCGGCATCCTTGATACCATCGAACAGATTCCATAGCTCACTCAATCCTAGCAGTAGGTATGCTCTGTCCAGATGCCCTCCTTCGTTTCCCTCAGCTTTCTGACAGTCTTCGACCCTTTTGATGATTTTACCTTCCAGCTCTACTATGCCCCGCTCCAAGTATTCCAGCTTCTTGTTGGAACGGATGGCCATGTCTTTCCATTCTTCGATCAACCTTTTGTTGGTTTCATGTTTTTCCCGATGCTCGTTTTCATACTCGTGGGTCCTCTTGCGCAGTCGATTGTACTTGACCTGAGCCTCGACACTCTCGTCTATGATTCTATGGTCTCGGATGATCTCTGGCTTCATTAATCCATCCATGTCATCTTCTAACCACACCGGATAGAAGGGTGCGCATCCTACGTGGTACCTGTCTGGTTCAATTGTATTCTTCTCCATTATGATTTTACAATGCCACATGTGTTGGGCTTGGCACTTGTATGTAATATCCTCATCTTTGAAATCAGCTAGGAAATGGATCATCTTGTCGACCCTTGGCACAACTTGCTTTCTGCCAGCTTGTCTCATGACTCGGAGAGGAACGTAAGGGTATATCCCCCTTAACCCAATTAGCACAAGGTGTGGTGCATATCTGGACCTGACGATGAATTCGTTCGTTGGGAACCACTCAAACATCCACTGTACCTGCTCCTCAGTGAGATTATCAAAGAATTCTACCCACTCATTGGCAGTCTCTAGCTGGGCAAACCTATCAGGAATATATGTCATCCGCTTGGGATGATGGAAGGCAATGTGATCGTTTCAAGCCCTTCGCGGAAATTCTTGGTGGTATTGGCCCTTTTGGAGATGGTCTAAGAGCCACAGTTGGAGTAGCAGGTTGCAACCTTTGAAGTGCTTAGCTCCTCTTTGATAGTGTTATAAGGCTCGATAAATGTCCGAGATGATCATAGGGACGGTGCTGAAGGCTTGCCTGTCAATTCCTTCCATCAAGGTCTTGGTTACCATAGCTAACCTAGTGTGAATCCTTTTCTTCTTTGATGGAAACACGATCAATCCCAGAAAGCAAACAATGAAGACAAATACCCTACGGTGAATATGTCCCAAAGATGTAATGGAAAATTCGTCATGGTGAGTGAGATACGATTTCCTGTGATCGTACCTTTCATATAAGTACTCAAAAGGTATGCATGACTGCTTCAAACATTCTAACTCAAAATATTTCTTCAGACCCATCATTTTCAAAAAACCCTTGCATGTGCGGTTTTCAGGCACCAATAACCCAGGAGTTTCCCAAACTAACCCAGCTACTCCACCTATCCCTTCTAGCACTGGTGTCATCTCAATGTTCCCAAAGCGGAACACGGCTCTTTCATTATCCCAAAATAAGGTGGCAGCCTCCATAACATGTTGTTGGGTTGGATGTCTAGGAGAGACGGTAGGTTACCCATATATTTCTTAACATGTTTCTTATCACTTGAGTGAATGTCCTCCCACCAGTTCAGGAGCATTGGAGGGATGTTGCTGACCATGCCAAATCTAGGGACTTCGTGCCTCATATTTCTGCAAGACAAACATAGTTAGGCCCTTACCCTTGCCAGACTCGACTATTTATACATTTATGATTAGCATACAAGCATTTAGTTCTCCAAATGAATGCACCAAACGTGATCATGTGCGTTGGCATTATGGAAAACCCGGTGGACTTTGGACAAGGCTGTCTTAAAGGGTTATCGTGCGGACGTCACATTAACCTAGCTAGGTTTGACCATTATGCATGTACAGTATAATAGAGTACGGTTTCTATGGGGTTTTAGACTGGTACCCTTGAGCGGACCACTCAAGGGGGAAGGCACGGAACTGTCGACTGTACTGCTGATCGACTATTTTTACCGAAAATAAGCCTTTTCGAATTTAGGGTGATATAAAATAGGAAGAGCGCAACCACTCATCAAGCGTTGCTATAGGATTTGTATTGGCACGAGTGTAATATGATGTTGATCATGGTTATGCAACAATAAGCAATAAAATCATGTAATCATGTATTTTCACGTTATGAAAGCGGTAAGTACAACAGTTGTAATTTAAAAAGTGATTACAAAGGGAAACAAGGAAACATGTCAGTTTTGGATTTTGGAAAAGAATAAATACTTGAAAGAAATAAACAATTAAATTGCACATAAAGGGGAAAGGGAAATGGATGCAAACATTAACAAAGTAAAGGTATAAATTCACAAAGCAGTTTGAAGTGGTAAAAGCCTAAGATCCCCAACAGAGTCGCCATGCTGTCACGCCCCCTTTTTGCCCTCTCCTTTCGGATCGGTCAGGGTTTTTGACATTGTTGGGACAACTCGCTTCCTTTTGGGAAAGGGGTATATAAAGGAATTGAAGAGTCACCACCTAACGAATTAAGGTTCGTTAAGGGAACCTATTAAGGGTAATTACAACACTAATTGGTTAACCAGAGATTGAGGGGAAGATGTTAAGACACCCCTAAAAGTACACAACTGTGGTTCCCGGGCAAACAATCTTTGTGAATTTTGAGACAAGTAGCACATAAGCATTGAAAACATATAGGTAGAAGAGATAAAG
>ML297936.1:34412-55509 GCA_005239495.1 Nicotiana undulata | reverse complement strand
ATATATATATATATATATATATATATATATATATATATATATATAGATCATGCCAAATGTTCCGGATGGTGGAAGTTGAACCCAATTGCAATTTGACGTTTGATGAATACAACGTCTGAACAAATTGTATCGTTTATTGTCGTTTCATGATGTCAAGCACCAACAATATGAAGAATAAACTTACAGTATTACTAACAAAAAATAGGATACAAAGTAAATTATTATATAAAAAGGTAGGGTAAAGTATAAAATATGACTATTTAATAATAAGAAAGGGCAAGATTAAAGAAAAAGCAAAGTAATGACGCCACACACCAAATACGCCGTTCAATAAAGTGGCACTTTTCGTCGTTACGTAACGATGAATTTAACAATACGTTACTGCCATAATGCGTTATGGGTTGTTATGTAACGAGCAAAGACAATACGTTACTGCCATAAAGGATTTTTGGGAAAATCATAGTTTTCAAGCTTACTCATATTTTTGGGCAATTTCGGTAGGTTTGGGTTTTTACTGAGATACATGAAAAACATGCTTATTTTCTGGAACTGTGAACGAGCTGAGCATTTTATTTCTGAGATACTTCTTTTATTACTTGCACTATGTTGTTATGAATTGTTGTTGGCTATTGGTGTCGGACCCGACCCTTGTTCCAGCTCGTCACTACTTTCAACCTAAGGTTAGTTTTATTACTTATTGAGTACATGGGGTCGGTTGTTGATCACGCCCAACTATGCCCTATAAAAAGGACTAAGCGGTCGTTGCATATATAATCCGGGTATTTAGCCCAATGTCGAATCCCGTAGAGAACTAAGGCTCAACTACAATTGTTCAATATCGCTAGGAAACACAAATCCAAACAATTTTCTAATTATAAATATTATAATGTTTATTTTTATCTAATTAACTAACAAATACTAGAAAGCGGTCCTATATTGGTAGCACATTAAATCTTCAGATCTAGTAGTTATTATCTTTAACTAGGATTCACCCTCTATTTTCTCATTAATTCTTTTCAAGAAAAGATTAACACTTTTTGGGTATAACAGTTAATTTAGTAAATTTTTTTTTTCTCTTGAATTCATATTTTCTTAATGGGTGTTCCAAAAATAAAATGATCAATTATTATGGATTTAGAGAAAGTAGTTGATAGTGGTAATTATCGATATAAATAGTGGTTATCGATAGCGGCTAGCAATGAAAGTGATTCGTGATGATAATTTGGCCCAATAAAGACATGTAGGTAAGGCGTTGCTGTAATAAAGAGTGCAATAGCTAAAACTCATTCTCCGAAATATATATATATATATATATATATATATATATATATATATATATATATATATATATATATATATAACAGTGAGCAATGTATGGTAATCTTAAGATACTATATTTTAAAAATTTAAACAAATTAAAATGACAACTAGTAATTATAAAACGAAACAAATAAATACATTTAATAAAGAAAAAATTGAATTATTCGCTTTCACAGCCATTAATTTAAGTGAACAAAGCGAATCTATCAAGATCTTATGAAAAAGATTGCAAGGATTAGTACTTAGTAAAATAAAGGGATCACAAGAAAAGCATTAAAATGTTTTTTTTTTCCCATTAGCAGTGCATTCTTTCTATTGGCTATTTGACTCTTGACGAAATAATATATGTTCAATCACAATTAACAAATATTATCATAAATTTTTAAGTGACAAATTCATGTTATCATAAATTTTTCGTAATAATAAAAAATGAATTACCTAGTGGCCTCACGTTTCACGACTTTCTACGTTTTTGTTTTATGTACTTCAACAGTTATCACGTCTATGTTAGTATATGTTAAATGTTTTTTTTTTTAACTTTTAGTGAAACAACTTTAATTAATTCATATATAAAACCTACAAAAGGGCAAGTGCAGTCATCTTTATGAAGTTGTTAGGGGAGGTTTTCTAATCAAGAAAATTTAGTTGTTACGGAAATAGTTACTTATTTTCAAGATTTATTGAAAGTATATGTATAATATAATGTTACTGACTAAAAGGAAAATATAGATATCGTTTATGTCACGGCCCGAATTTTCCTCCGAACGGTCTTGTGACGGCAACTAGTCTCTACGACTAGGTAAGCCTAAAATATGCAGAAATTAAAGTAACATAACAGAATAAATAGAAAAGAAGAAGAAAATATATAACTCAGCCGCTCGACATTTATAACTTTCACTTCCCAAAACCCGGAACGTCACAATAATCACAAGCTCTGTACTAATGTAGCTCAATACAATGGAATAAGGAAAATGTATATAAGTCTCCTAAGCCTATACTAGAGTAGAAGGGGACTCGTGGGATTTTGCGGACGCGGTAGAATTACCTCGCGGTCTCCTGGAAGCTGCTAAAGTACTCCTAGCCAAAATGTTGTGTACTGGTACTTGGATCTGCACGTGGAAAACATGTGCAGGAAAGGGCATGAGCACTCCACAATTGGTACCCAGTAAGTGCCAAGCCTAACCCAAGTCAGGTAGTGACGAGGTCAGGTTAAGGCTCTACCGGATATTTATAGTAAAATAGTTAAAAATCTAAACGGAGGTAGATATTAAGCTAAAACAAACAGTAGAAACGGTAAATTACAAAGAATAGTAAAAGGGAGCCCTTGGCTCAGCACAACATATGTATCAATAGCAAATATGCAATGCAGTACATGGGGAAAGCTCCCGGAGTCTCGTACGTAGTCCCAATTTAAATATGCAATGCAATACAGGGGGAAAGCTCCCGGAATCTAGTCCGTAGTCCCAATTTAAATATGCAATGCGAATGAATACCGGATGTATTTTACCTAACAATTCAGGAAAATAGTAGGCACAAATACAGAATAAACTACCTAGACATGATGCACACAGGGACAGTTAAGGAAAACTCAAACAGGTAGGCATGCTTACTCTCCTAAACTATTTCTCAGTTAAGACAAGAGACAATGATATAGGAATGAAAATGAGTTATGTCATGGGAAGAAAAATAGAATTTTTAGCAACAATGACCCGTGTACGCACTCGTCACCCCACGCATACAGCATCCACACAACAAAACAGTATAAAAATGCCTAAGGAAAAATCACCAACACAGAGTTAGGCAAGCCACTTACCTCGACTGCACTACACAACCCAAAATCACGCTCTTGTCACGAGTATCCGACTCCGGGTAGCCCAAATCTATTAAATTCGATTGCATAATGTAAATAATACTTTAAGAATAAAATTAACTAATTATTTTGAAGCTAATACGCGAAATTAGGAAATTCACCCAAAAAGTCCCCCGGGCCCACGTCTCGGAATCGGGTAAAAATCATATATTCCGGACTCTCATTCATTCACGAGTCTAACCATACAAGAATCTCTCAAATCGGATGCCAAAAATCCAATCAAAACACAATAATTCGGCCTATGAAGTTTATCCAATTTCCAAAATTTTCCACCATAATTCGAAATTTAAAGCCTAAATTTAAGTTAGGAATAATGAAAATTGATCTAAGTTGGGTAGAAATCACTTACCCAAGTTTCCCAGGAGAAAAAGTCTTCAAAAATCGCCCTTCCCGGCCTCTCAAATTCGAAAATATGGAAAATAGCATAAACCCTCGGATTTGGGTCTTTAATAGACTATCCAGGTATTGGTCTACGCGATCGCTGACATACTGTCGCGATGGCGATGAGTTATCCCTCACGCGCCTTAATTTCCTTCAGTGCGAACGCGGCTATGTGTTTGCGATCGCGGACCTCCTTTACTCAAAGCTACGCGATCGCGGTTGGCTTCACGCGACCGCGTAGAGTAAGTATAAAATCTTCCCGAGGCCTAAGGTGCTCTATGCGATCGCGATTCCAGGCATGCGATCACGGAGACCAAGTGTCCAACCCACTGCGATCACAGAGGGACTTGTGCGATCGCGAAACACAAATTCCTTCCGGCCTCAACTTAACACTACGCGATCGCAGACTTACTCGCGCGTTCGCAATGAGGAAAAACCTGCTGGTGTTAAACCAACAATGTGTTTAAGGTCAAAAATGTCCGTTTGAACACCCGAAACACACCCGAGGCCCCCGGGACCTCAACCAAACCTACCAACCAACCCTAATACCTCATTCAAACTTGGTTGAGCCTTAAAAACACACCTCATAACATCCAAATCATCGATTATGCATAGATTCAAGCCTAAAAACTTAGGAAATTTCTAAAATTCACATTCGATGCCGAAACACGTCAAAACTCATACGAATGACCTCAAATTTTACACACATATAATAAATGACACTACGAACCTACTGTCACTTTCGGAATTTCATTCCGAGCCCGATATCAACATTTCAATTATCCGCCGAAATTGTCGAAAATCTAACTTTCGCCAATTCAAGCCTAAATCTACAACGGACCTCGAAAACACATTCCGAACATGCTCCTAACCCGAAAATCACCCAACGGAGCTAACGGAGTCGACGGAATTCCATTACGGATCCGTCTTCATACAGTTCTAACTACGACCCGATTTCTAAAGCTAAATTTCATATTTATGGACTATGTGTCCAAAATCCCTCTGAATTTCACCACTCAACGTTCCGACAAGTTCCAAAAGAATAAGTAGACATGGGAGAAGCAGTTATTAGGGGATCGAGGCGCTAACTCTCAAAATGACCGACCCGGTCGTTACATTCTCCCCCTCTTAAGAAAATCTTTCGTCCTCGAACGAGTATAGAAACATACCTGAAGCTGTGAAAAGATGAGGGTACTGACTCCGCATATCCTGCTTGGTCTCCTAAGTCGCCTCCTCGACCGGATGAACCCTCCACTGAACCTTGACTGAGGCAATGTTCTCTGACCTGAGCTTCCTGACCTCCCTATCCAATATAGCTATAAGCTCCTCAACATATGATAGATCCATGTCCAATTGGACTGAGCTGAAATCTAAAGCATGGGTCGGGTCACCGTGATTCTTCCGGAGCATAGAGACGTGGAATACCGGATGGACTCCTGCTAGGTTGGGAGGCAGGGCTAACTCATAAGCAACCTCCCCAACCCGCTGTAATACCTCAAAAGGACCAATGAACCTCGGACTCAGCTTACCCTTCTTCCTGAATCTCATGACGCCCTTCATAGGAGATACCCGAAGCAATACCCTTCTTCCTTAAGTCACGAACCTTCCGGTCCGCATAACTCTTCTGCCTGGACTGAGCTGCGAAACCTCTCCTGAATCACCTTCACCTTGTCCAGGGCATCCTGAACCAAATCTTTACCCAACAATCGGGCCTCGCCCTGCTCAAACCATCCCACTGGAGACCTGTAGCGCCTACCATACAAATCCTCATACGACGCCATCTGAATGCTGGATTGGTAGTTGTTATTATAAGTAAACTCTGCAAGAGGCAAGTATCGGTCTCATGACCCTCTAAATTCCATCACAAAGGCACGGAGCATATCCTCAAGAATCTGAATCGTGCGCTCGGACTGCCCGTCCGTGTGAGAGTGAAAGGATGTACTCAACTCCACACTGATGCCTAACTCCTGCTGAACGACTCTCCAGAACCGTGAAGTGAACTGTGTACCTCTATCTGAGATGATAGATGCTTGAATACCGTGGAGGCGAACAATCTCCCTGATATAAATCTCAGCCAACCTCTTGGATGAATATGTAGTCAACACCGGAATGAAATGGGCTGATTTGGTCAGTCGATCCACAATCACCCAAATAGCATCATACTTCCTCAAAGTCCGAGGAAGTCCAACCACAAAGTCCATGGTGATCTGCTCCCACTTCCACTCTGGAAGCTCAATCTGCTGAAGTAACCCTCCCGATCTCTGATGCTCTCATTTGACTTGCTGACAGTTGAGACACTTGGCTACAAACTCCACTATATCCTTCTTCATCCTCCGCCACCAATAGTGCTGTCTCAGATCGTGGTACATCTTCGTGGTGCTCGAGTGGAGGGAATACCCCAAACTATGGGCCTCCTCAAGAATCAACTCCCGAAGCCCATCTACATTTGGCACACAGATACGACCCTGCATCCTCATCACGCCATCATCACCTATAGTCACTTCCCTGGCATCACCCCGCCGGACCCTGTCCTGAAGAACCAGAAGGTGGGGATCATCATACTGGCGCTCTCTGATGCGGTCACAAAGAGAAGACCGAGCAACCACACAAGCTAACACCCGGCAAGTCTCTGAAAGATTCAATCTCACAAACTGACTGGCTAAGGACTTAACATCCAAGGCTAGGGGCCTCTCAACTGTATGAAGATATGCCAAACTCCCCAAGCTCTCCGCCCGGCGACTCAAGGCGTCGGCCACCACATTGGCCTTCCCCGGGTGGTATTGTATAGTGATGTCATAATCCTTGAGTAACTCCAACCACATACGCTGGCAAAAATTGAGATCCTTCTGCCTGAATATGTGCTGCAAACTCCGGTGATCCGTGAATATCTCACAGGGAACACCATGTAAATAATGACTCCATATCTTCATGGCGTGAACAATCGCTGCCAATTCGAGATCATGAACTGGGTAGTTTTTCTCATGAACCTTTAACTGTTTGGACGCGTAGGCAATCACCCTACCATCCTGCATCAACACCGCTCCCAGGCCAATCCTCGAAGCATCACAATAGACTGTATAGGATCTTGAACTGGTAGGCAATACCAACACAGGAGCTATAGTCAGGGTTGTCTTGAGCTTCTGAAAGCTCTCCTCGCACTCCTCAGTCCATATGAAATGGGAACCCTTCTGGGTCAGTCTAGTCATGGGCGCTGAAATGGATGAAAATTCCTCCAAAAAACGGTGATAATACCCAGCCATACCGAGGAAACTGCAGATCTCAGTAGCTGAAGACGGTCTAGGACAACTCTGCACCGCGTCCACCTTCTTTGGATCTACCTTGATCCCATCAGAGGACACCACATGGCTTAGGAATGCCACAGAATCAAGCCAAAATTCACACTTAGAAAATTTGGCATACAATTTCTTCTCTCTCAAAGTCTGAAGCACGGTCCTCAAATGCTGCTCATGGTCCTCCTGGGACCGAGAATATACCAAAATGTCATCAATGAACACGATGAAGAAAGTATCAAGATAAGGCCGAAATACGCTCTGCATCAGGTGCATAAAGGCTGCTGGGGCATTGGTCAGGCCAAATGACATAACAAGGAACTCATAGTGGCCATATCTTGTCCTGAAGGCAGTCTTTGGGATTTCCGGCTCCCGAATCTTCAACTGATGATAACCCGAACACAGATCAATCTTGGAGAACACCCTAGCACCCTGTAACTGGTCAAATAGATCATCAATGTGAGGCAATGGGTACCTGTTCTTCACTGTCACCTTATTCAGCTGCCGGTAGTCAATACACATACGCATCGAACCATCCTTTTTCTTCACAAATAATACCGGAGCACCCCAAGGTGATACACTGGTCCTGACGAAACCTTTATCAAGCAACTTCTGCAACTACTCCTTCAATTTCTTCAACTCAAGAGGAGCCATGCGATAGGGAGGAATGGAAATGGGCCGAGTGTACGACAACAAGTCAATGCTGAAATCGATATCTCTGTCGGGCGGCATACCCGAAAGGTCAGTTGGAAATACATCAGGATAGTCCCTCACAACTGGAACTGACTCAACTGTAGGGGTCTCAGAACTAACATCTCTCACATAAGCCAAATACGCATCACACCCCTTTTCAACCATCCGTTGAGCCTTAAGAAAAGAAATGACTCTGCGGGGAGTATACTCTAAGGGACCTCTCTACTCTAGCCTCGGTAGTCCTGGCATAGCCAGCGTCATGGTCTTGGCGTGACAATCAAGAATAGCATAGTGAGGCGACAACCAGTCCATGCCCAATATAACATCGAAATCTACAATGCTGAGTAGTAACAGATCAGCCCTGGTCTTAAAACCACTGATAACTATAAAAAATGACCGATATACGCGGTCCACAACAAGAGAATCTTCCATGGTAGTGGAAACATATACGGGGGAGCTTAAAGAATCCCGAGATATCCCCAAATGTGAAACAAAGTTAGAAGATACATATGAGTACGTAGAACCTAGATCAAATATTACGGATGCATCCCTATGACAAACAGGGACAATACCTGTGATGACCAAATCTAAAGCTACGACCTCTGAACGGGCTGGAAGAGAATAATATCTGGCCTGACCTCCCCCTCAAGGGCGACCTCGACCTCCCCGACCTCCACTTCGAGCTGTCTAAGAAGGTGGGGTAGCAGCTGGAGCTGGGAGAATAGCTGGAGGACCCGGTGGAGCACGTGGGGCCTGATAATACTGAGATGGTGCACCCCTCCTAGCTCTAGGGAAATCTCTGATCACATGGCGAGGATCGCCACACCCAAAACAACCCCTCGGAGGGCGTGGCGGCTGGTGCTGACTCTGAGCTGGCCTACTGGATTGGCTAGTGGTAGCACCTCGAGGAGAAGGCACATAAGATACTGGTGGTGCATAATAAGGCTCCTGAGGTCTAGGAGGAGCTGGAATACCGCTGGCTGCTGGAAAAGCTGAATGAACGGGGCGACTCACAAAACCCCTACCATAGCGTGCTGCTGGTGCACGAACTCCTGAAAAATGACCAGTCTCTCGAGACCTCTTGGCCTCTCTCTCCTCCCTGTCCCGCGCTAACATACTATCAATCCTCTGGGCAATACTCACGGCCTGCTGGTAAGTGATATCTGTCTCCAGCTCTCAGGCCATGCTGGTCCGAATGCTAGGGTGGAGTCCCTCAATAAAGCGTCGAACCCTCTCTCTAACAGTGACAACCAAAGCTGGTGCATGACGAGCCAAGTCACTGAAACGGACTGCATACTCTGACACAGTCGTGGTACCCTGACGTAACTGCTCAAACTCTGCACGCCAAGAATCCTTGAGGCTCTGAGGGACAAACTCAAGTAAGAACATATCGGAGAACTGAGCCCAAGTAAGTGAAGTTGCCTCGTCTGGACTACTCAGCTCAAGAGCACGCCATAACTGATAAGCTGCTCCCCTCAGCTGAAAAGCGGTTAAAGACACCCCACTCGCCTATACAATACCCATAGTGCGGATAATGCGATGACACTCCTCAAGAAAACCTAGGGGGTCATCCGAAGCTAGTCCGCTGAACTTAGGTGGGTGGTACTTCTTTTACCTCTCAGGTCGGAGCTGCTCTGCCTCAGAAACAACTATCATAGCCTCATGCTGAGCTGGAGCTGCTAGGGGCATAGAAATATACTCTGGAACCTGCCCAATATGAACCCTCTGCTCAGGAGTACGGGCTGCGGGAGTCTGTGCCCCTCCCCCGTCCTGGGATGTAGCTGGAGCTATCGGGAGTAGTCCCGCCTGAGATAGAGTACTGAAGGTACTCAAGAACTGAGCCAATGTCTCCTGGAGGGCTGGGGTAATAGTAGGGACCTCCTGTGCCCCTCCAACGGTGGCTGCTGGCGGCTTCTCTATCTCTACTCTAGCCGCTGCTCGGGCTGCACCGCGTGCTCGTCCTCTACCCCTGCCCCTGCCTCTGGCAGCTCTAGTTGGGGGCTCGGGTGCCTGGTCATCGGTACGTGCGGTACGAGTGCGCACCATCTGTAAGCAAGAATAGAATAGAGTTTAAGAATTTTGATGACAATAACTAACACGATAAGGAATTCCAAGGAATATGATTTTTCTTAACAGTTACATATCCACTCGAAGAGAGGTACGGACGTCTCCGCACCAATCCGCGAGACTCTAATAAACCGGCTTGTGACTTGTGACTCCTATGAACCTAGATGCTCTGATACCAACATGTCACAACCCGAATTTTCCTTCGAACGGTCTCGTGACGGCACCTAGTCACTATGACTAGGTAAGCCTAAAACATGCGGAAAATAAAGCAACATAACAGAAGAAATAGAAAAGAAGAAAAAAAAATATATAACTCAGCCACTCAACATTTACAACTTTCACTTCCCAAAGCCCGGAACGTCACAATAATCACAAGCTGTGTACTAATGTAGCTCAATATAATGGAATAAGGAAAATGTATATAAGTCTCCTAAGCTTATACTAGAGTAGAAGGGGACTCGTGGGATTCTGCGGACGCGGCAGAATTACCTCGCGGTCTCCTGGAAGCTGCTAAAGTACTCCTAGCGAAAATGGTTTGTACTATTACTTGGATCTGCATGTGGAAAACATGTGCTGGAAAGGCATGAGCACTCCACAATTGGTACCCAGTAAGTGCCAAGCCTAACCCCAGTCAGGTAGTGACGAGGTCAGGTTAAGGATCTACCGGATATTTATAGTAAAACAGTTAAAAATCTAAACAGAGGTAGATATTAAGCTAAAACAAACAGTAGAAATGGTAAATTACAAAGAATAGTAAAAGGGAGCCCTTGGCTCAGCACAACATATGTCTCAATAGCAAATATGCAATGCAGTACATGGGGAAAGCTCCCGGAGTCTCGTCCGTAGTCCCAATTTAAATATGCAATGCAGTACAGGGGGAAAGCTCACGGAATCTAGTCCGTAGTCCCAATTTAAATATGCAATGCAGTACAGGGGGAAAGTTCCCGGAATCTAGTCCGTAGTCCCAATTTAAATATGCAATGCGAATGAATACCAGATGTATTTTACCTAACAATTCAGGAAAATAGTAGGCACAAATACAAAATCAACTACCTAGACATGATGCACACAGGAACAGTTAAGGAAAACTCAAACAAACAGGTAGGCATGCATACTTTCCTAAACTAATTTCTCAGTTAAGACAAGAGACAATGATATAGGAATGAAAATGAGTTATGTCATGGGAAGAAAAATGGAATTTTTAGCAACAATGACCCGCGTATGCAATCGTTACCTCACGTACACGGCATCCACACAACAAAATAGTATAAAAATTCCTAAGGGAAATCCCCAACACTGAGTTAGGCAAGCCACATACCTCGACTGCGCTACTCAACCCAAAATCACGTTCTTGTCACGAGTATCCGACTCCGGGTGGCCCAAATCTATTAAATTCGATTACATAATGTAAATAATACTTTAAGGAATCAAAATAGCTAATTATTTCGAAGCTAATATGCGAAATTAGGAAATTCGCCCAAAAAGTCCCCCGGGCCCACATCTCGGAATCGGGTAAAAATTATATATTCCGGACTCTCATTCACTCACGAGTCTAACCATATAAGAATCTCTCAAATCGGATGTCAAACACCTAATCAAAATCAAATAATTCGGCCTATGAAGTT
This sequence comes from Nicotiana undulata, assembly GCA_005239495.1. Lineage (NCBI taxonomy): Eukaryota > Viridiplantae > Streptophyta > Magnoliopsida > Solanales > Solanaceae > Nicotiana > Nicotiana undulata. The sequence continues at coordinate 44,263 of ML297936.1, read as the reverse complement.
TATCCAATTTCCAAAAGTTTCCACCAAAATTCGAAATTTAAAGACTAGATTTAAGTTAGGAATCATGAAAATTGATCTAAGTTGGGTAGAAATCACATACCCAAGTTGCCCAGGTGCAAAAGTCTTCATTTATCGCCCTTCCCGAGCTCTCAAATTCGAAAATATGGAAAATAGCATAAACCCTCAGATTTGGGTCTTTAAAAGACTGCCCAGGTATTGGTCTATGTGATCGCAGACATACTGTCGCGATCGCGATGAGTTATCCCTCACGCGCCTTAATTTCCCTAAGTCCACGAATGCGACTATAGGTTTGCGATCGCGGACCTCCTCTACTCAAAGCTATGCGATCGCGGTTGGCTTCATGCGACCGCATAGAGTAAGTATAAAATCTTCCCCAGGCCTAAGGTGCTCTATGCGATCGTGATTCCAGGCATGCGATTGCGGAGACCAAGTGTCCAACCCACTGCGATCGCGGAGGGACTTGTGCGATCGCGAATCACAAATTCCTGCCGGCCTCAACTTAACACTACGCGATCGTGGACTTACTCACGCGATCGCAATGATCAAAAACCTGCTGCTGTAAAACGAGAAAAACCAACAATGTGTTTAAGGCCAAAAATATCCGTTTCAACACCCGGAACACACACGAGGCCCCCGGGACCTCAACCAAACCTACCAACCAACCCTAATACCTCACTCAAACCTCGTTGAGCCTTAAAAATACACCTCATAACATCAAAATCATTTGTTATGCATAGATTCAAGCCTAAGAACTTAGAAAATTTCTAAAATTCAGATTCGATGCCGAAACACGTCAAAACTCATCCGATGACCTCACATTTTACACACATGTCATAAATAACACTATGGATCTGCTATCACTTTCTGAATTCCATTCCGAGCCCGATATCAACATTTCACCTATCAGCCGAAATTGCCGAAATTCTAACTTTTGCCAATTCAAGCCTAAATCTACAACGGACCTCGAAAACACATTCCGAACACGCTCCTAACCCTGAAATCACCCAACGGAGCTAACGAAGTCGACGAAATTCTATTCCGGATCCGTCTTCACACAGTTCTAACTACGACCCGATTTCTAAAGCTAAATTTCATATTTATGGATTATGTGTCCAAAATCCCTCCGAATTTAACCACTCAGCGTTCCGACAAGTTGCAAAAGCATAAATAAAATGAGAGAAGCAGTTATTAAAGGATCGAGGCGCTAACTCTCAAAACGACCGACTGAGTCATTACAGTTTACGAACATCATTGACTCGGTTCGGTGAGATTAGTGGGAGAACTTTATCGGTCACAAAACTTACAATATGTCAAAATAAATAGAGTACCATTAATTATGTATCATTAAGTGAACGAAGGAGAATCTTATGAACAACAAAGGAAAAAAAATAATTTAATGAAGAGCAAAGACAATATATACTGCCAGAGATTTATTATTCAAGGGAAAAAGATAATCGACAAAGATCATTAGTTTTCATAGAAAAGCACACGACAACATCCGGTGAGGATTTGTATAGGCTTTGGAAGCAGGGACGTGTTACCGGGTTAAGGTTCTTTAATCATAAGAAATTCATGTGTGAGTAAAATTAGGTGACTAATTTTGTTTCAACGTCCTAACTCCTCCGGATTGAAGTGCTAAATACAGGAATCACGATTTTGTCCAAAACACAATCATTTGTTTAAAAGAATAACTTAGTAATAAAGGGCATATATATATATATATATCATGCCAAATGTTCCGGATGGTGGAAGTTGAACCCAATTGCAATTTGACGTTTGATGAATACAACGTTTGAACAAATTTTATCGTTTGTTGTCATTTCATGATGTCAAACACCAATAATATGAAGAATAAACTTACAATATTACTAACAAAAAATAGGATACAATAAAGTGGCACTTTTCGTCGTTATGTAACGATGGATTTAACAATACGTTACTGCCATAATGCGTTATGGGTCGTTATGTAACGAGCAAAGACTATACGTTACTGCCATAAAGGATTTTTGGGAAAATCATAGTTTTCAAGCTTACTCATATTTTTGGGAAATTTCGGTAGGTTTGGGTTTTCACTGAGATACATGAAAAACATGCTTATTTTCTGGAACTATGAACGAGCTGAGCATTTTATTTCTGGGATACTTCTTTTATTACTTGCACTATGTTGTTATGAATTGTTGTTGGCTATTGGTGTCGGACCCGACCCTTGTTCCAGCTCGTCACTACTTTCAACCTAAGGTTAGTTTTATTACTTATTGAGTACATGGGGTCGGTTGTTGATCACGCCCAACTATGCCCTATAAAAAGGACTAAGCGGTCGTTGCATATATAATCCTGGTATTTAGCCCAGTGTCGAATCCCGCAGAGAACTAAGGCCCAACAAAAATTGTTCAATATCGCTAGGAAACACAAATCCAAATAATTTTCTAATTATAAATATTATAATGTTTATTTTTATCTAATTAACTAACAAATACTAGAAAGCAGTAAAACTATCAATTAACAAGGATAAGGATTGGAGACAAGATTAAGGAGGTCTAGAGTTATGATTTCCCCTATTGTCGAAATCCTTTCAGCTACGTTTCGTATAAATTTTCCTAAGTTTTATCTACCAATCATGAGCTATCTAAGTGTCGTAATTCTCTCCCGAGTAACTACCACAATTTACATATTCTTCCGAATTACACTTGCTGGCACTAAGTTACGGCTCACTCGGATCGCACCAAGGTTTCGTTCGTATTAATCCCTCATATTTGTTAGGAATGATGTTGTTCAACAACTACCTAAATATTCACTCTCTTCCGAGTAATACAAGCTAAATAAGCACAATCCATATAGAGCTCTTCAACCAACCACAATATAAACGCAGTTGAACAAATAGAGAAAAAGCTACAGCAAATCTATATTAACGTAACAGAAAAATCATCCTCCAATAGGTTCCATCAAAACCCTAGATAAAAAATTAGCTATTCATAATAGAATGCATAACTACAATACTAAAATTCATAACCAATAATTAAAATAGGAAGAAGGAAGTGAAAAACTCGTAGAAGAATTTTCCGCTTTGCTCCTAGTGTGTTCTTTCCTCCTTAGGTCCAAAGTGTGTCAAAAGTACTCAAAATACAATTTTTCCAAGAACATATACCAAGTAGGGTCGGGCCCAAATAATTATACCTTCTCCTACGCGAAAAAGGCCACATTTACCGGACAAGACGTGCGCGGCCGCGCACTTTTCACACCTTCTGCCCCATATGCGCGGTCAGCGCGCGGCCGCGCACATGCCACACACTTTTCACCCTGTTATGTTGGGAATTTGAAAAAACGTAAAATTTTGGAAGTTGTTTCCCTTTGAATTAGCTTTCCAACCATGTATTGTGGAGCCCATATGAACTTCTGGTCGAAAAGCTATTTCATTTTACTTAACAGTGCGCAATATGCCTGCTCGATTCTTCGTTCGTTCACTGTCACCCGTTGATCCCCGAAAACGACCCCAACTTAATTCCTTGGGCTTTTACTCAGACTTTAAAGCTTCAAATCACTTGAATTTATTCCATAACATCTACATAGCTCGGAATCACTTCTACAAGACAAAATACCTAATTAGTGTAAAATACTAGCGATTAAAGCTCAAACTCAACTAAAGTGCGGTAAATTGGAATATAATGATCGACTAAAATATGAGATTATATCCTATCATCAACATCCCACAATTAAACCATTGCTCGTCCTCGATAAATCACACTTTATATAGTCACAACCTTATTAAACAACACTCAAGACTCATCACACTTGGTATGCCTTAAAATAAACTAAGCACAATAGTGTAACATCCTCACCTCAAGATTTGACTGATAATTACTACGCATTAGTCACAACTTACCCACTTACTCTAACATAGAGGTCACTGACATGACCTTCCCTTTATGAATCAAGTGCCCTCACACAACAAAAGAGAGTAGTTCCATAAAAACAAATTAAGAACACTTAGGAATTCAAGATAGAAATTATTCACTCACTCTCAGAAATAACATTCATATGCCACAAAAAATGCACCATAGGATTTTTCGTAGTGTACTACTCTACTAATCAAGCTCATTCAGTCTCAGATCAAGTAGGACTTTTGTAACAACCCGACCAGTCGTTTTGACCAATTTTACTTCGCTCGGTAGTTTAAGGGCATGAGTAGGTCTGTATGATGTGCTTTAACTTATGTGAATTGTCAGTTTTGGTATTTCAGGTTATCCGGAATTGATTTGGGAGAATGGTCTCAGCTAGAAGCTCTAATTTTGTAAAGGTTGGCAAAATTTTCGACTTTTGAGTAAACGAATTCTGATTTGGATTTTTCTGATTCGGTTAGCTTCATTGGATGATTTTAGATTTAGGAGTGTGTGTGGAATGTAAATTGGAGGTTCATGGTAGAATTAGGCTTGAATTGGCGAAAGTTGGAAGTTTAGAAGTTCTTAGGCTTGAATTCGACGTAAATCTAGTGTTTTAGTGTTGTTTTGGGTGTTCCGAAGGTTCGACTAAATTCGAGTTATGCAATGAGACTTGTTATAATGTTCGTATGGGGTCCCGAGGAGCTCGGGTGATTTTTGGATAGGTTTGGGCTGCGTTGTGCTCGTTATTCTTATGCTTCAACGTCGTTTATTCAAGTATAAATGATATCATATTGAACAAATGAGCTCCTGTTACTGTTTTGAATGAACCATTAGATCCGTATCATAATTACGGACCCGTAAAAATAGAATCATCGAATTTGGACATAGTATGAGAATTTTATGGCCATTTTACCAAGGTTGTCCGATCTTTCAAGTTAATTACGAAATTGCCACTGACGGCGTATTAAAAATCCGCACTATTTGCAAATATTAAAACCTACATATCGCCTTCATTATAAGGTCAAATTGAGTGATTAAAAAACCTAAAATGATTAGAATTTCACAAGGAATCCATTGAAAGCATAAAATGCGAGTTTCGAGATTGTTTGACACGAGAATCGAGGCAGAATAGCTGGAGAAAATATACAAAATATGAGTTTGTTTTTTCGGTCATATCTTGAGTTGGGGAGCTCGGATTTGGGCAATTTTGGAGGCAATTTCACCATATGGATTGGGGTAAGTGTTCTCTACTGGTTTTTTGCTTATATTTCATGAATCCATCTTTGTTTTTGGGATTTGATTGATGATTTCAAAGTGAAATTGAGGGATTATGGCTTGAGTTTAACAAACCTTTTAGAGGTTATTTGAGGGGCCAATCGAACTCCGATTTTAGAGTTCTTTATATGTACGGACTCGTGAGATGATGAGGATCCGTTTGGTTTTGTTGAGTTCCGAAATATGGGCCCGGGGGTCGGGATTTGACAAATTTCGAGTTTTGTGCATAAAGTTGATATTTTTCGATTGGGTTTCATCCCCCTAGCATATTTTGATGTTAAAAATTTGAATTTGATAGATTTGAAGCACTCGAAAGTTGATTCGAGGGAAAAACGAGTTGCGGAGTAGCTTTTCGGGCTTGTTTGAGGTAAGTAATGTCTTTAAATCCTGTCCTGAGGGTATGAAACCCCGGATTTTGCATCCTTTCATGGTTTTGGAGTGACGCACACACTGGGTGACGAGTGTGGGCGTGCACGAATTGGAAATTTGGAAATATGTCCCTTTTTAGACAACTATTGAGTTGCGAAACCGCTTTTACAGCATATATTTTATAGTATTACTATATTTTGATATATTTTGGTTGTAAGCCATGTTTGGGGCCTAGTATCGATCTGTTTAATCCTTTGGGTTCCTGATATTCCTCACTTATAAATTATGCTTTTACACTTAGTCTTTCCTGATAAATTGTTTTGACACTCAGAGTTTATTGATATTATTTCTTGAAATGAAATACTGTTTTGGGTCGAGAACCCCGTATATTATGGCCCGAGTGGCATGTTGAGAGTGTCTGACTGAGTGAGGCCGAGAGCCTATATTGTGAGGATATTGATGATATGAGTGAGGCTGAGTGCCTGAGTGATGATTTCCATGATTTGGCTTATTTATAGCGCTTGGGCTGAAGGAGCCCCTCCGGAGTCTGTACACCCCCAGTGAGCGCATGTACCTACCGATTGCCGAGTGCCGAGTGACGATTGATTGGGAGGTATGAGTGACAGTGAGGTTTCACGAGGAGCTGATACTAAGTGACAGTGAGGTGCTGAGTGGCTGTTATTAAGTGACTGTGAGGTGCTTAGTGACTAGTTACGAGAGATGATTGGCCCGAGGGGCAAGTTTTATAATGATATTTTGTTGAGTTTTGATTATGATTCATTCCATTCATTTAGACTGATATTTTGGGAGTTTTACCGAGAAACATTTGAAAATATACTTGTTCAAAGGATTTTTATAGAAATGGTTTTCACACTCATGTATTAAATGTATATTTTATTCAGACTCAGTGCTTTACTATTTGTGAATTAGTGTTATGTTGTTGTGTGTTTCTTATCTTCAGACTTGATTTATTTTCATTACTACTGAGTTGGCGTACTAATCATTACTCTCTGCATCTCTGTGTGTAGATCCACGTACTAGTTCGGAGTAGTAGCCATCAGAGTTCGTTCATCGTCAACTTACGGGATTTCGAGGAGCTGTCCAGCGTCCGCAACTTCTCCATCTCCCTTACTTTAGTATTTAGCATTTTGTTCTGAGATATTGTGCTTATGACATTAACAGTGTTAGTTTATTCTTAGATGCTCGTGATCAGTTGATTCCAGTTCTGAGGAATAGCTTAGACCGTTAGATTATATTATGTTTTGTTAAAGACTTAGAAGATTTATGCTTATTATTATTCATAATTGAGATATTTCATTAAAGGAAATGTGTATATATGAGATAGTGGCTAGCCTAGTTCCACGATAGGCGCCATTACGACCAGTAGGGTTTTGGGGTCGTGACAAGTTGGTATCAAAGCACTAGGTTACATAGGACTCAACAGTCATGAACATGTTTAGTAGAGTCTTGCGGATTTGTACGGAGACATCTGTACTTATCTTCGAGAGGCTGCAGAACCCTTAGGAAAATTCTCACATTCTTGAATTCTAGTCGTGCGAATCCATTTCATTCAGCCAAAAGTGTAACTCTTGAATTTCTTTCATGTATTCGAATGCGCACGCGAGCGCTTAGTATTAGCTGGTTATCCACGACTTGTGCTTCCATGGGTGAGGTGCGAGATATGATTCTAGCATGTTGATAATGGGCCAGTCTTGAGGACTTGAGGCCGAATTTTTGTTTGTGGCTTGAGTGCTCAGATTTTGATTAAGTGAGCACATGCATTTGGGATTTATATGTCCGTTTGTGTTCTTATTGATGGGATTTGGTGACTATATGACTTCATGGTGAGTGTGATATGATGGTTAGATGTGTTTAGGTTGTTTGAGTGTGGCTAAATGAATTTGCGGGAGAAGTAGCAAGAACCATTGAGTATTTGACTTCTGTCTTGAGTTAGAATATGACCTCGAGTTGTGAGTTTATTGAAGGACCTCTCGTGTAACTGAGTTGTGGAGTGAAGTGGGTTTTCCTGTTATGTTATGAGTTTCTGGTGGTGTCCTTTGGGCTGATCGATGCCCCAACAACGTTCATGTATTTGATTAACAGTATGTTTCAGCCGTGTTGGCACTTCTTTGTTATTGTATTCATTGACGGCATCCTGGCGTACTACCGTAGCTAGAGGTAGCATACTCAGCAGTTGAGGATGGTATTATAAGGATTCAGGGAGGAGAAGCTCTATGTAGAGTTCTCCAAGTGTGAGTTTTGGCTCAGTTTAGCAGCATTATTGGGACACGTGGTGTCCATCGAGGGTATCCATGTGGCCAAACAAGTGTGGGCAGAGCTTCTAGAAGCTCAAGATTTCCTTGACCACACTCCGGTGTTAGTTCCGCCATCAGCTTCGGGTTTTTATACCACGTATCTTGATGCCTCGGGGATAGGCATTGGTTGTGTTTAAATGTAGGAAGATAAAGTGGTCGAGTAATAGCTATGACTTTTGGAAGGGTATAGAGATGATATCAGTTGAGGTTAAGCAGGGCGGGTTATCTCACGTGGGGTGTACTAAGGTTGTGTTATCCTTAGGTGGTTTAATAGCAAGTACTTATTATCATTAATTGATATATGTTGTAATTTTAGTTTAGATGGCTTGTGGAAGTTGGCATGACTACTATAATGTTGAATGCTAGGTTTGCAGACGATTTGAGACATTAGATGGTTTGGGTCATATGAGCGTGTGAAGGATTTAGTTGAATCTCACCATAGTATGGTGGCAGTGATAGCGTATGGGCATCGTGAGTTAGTGTTGTCTTGATCTTTGGCTTTAAGCCAAGTGGGGGAGTTCGTTAATGATAAGTTGATTGCACGATTATGTGTCGTAGTGGTAGAATCGAGGTATATTGGTGAACCGGATATGATCTGCAGAGGTGGAGTATGGGAATGGCTTGAGTAATGGGAAATTCTTCGATACAAGTTGTAATGTACTCTATGGGTAAATAGATTTTATTGAATGATTGAGTTGTAATTGTAAAGGTGGAGTGTGTGCAGTGTATGAAATTGCTTGTTGCCTCAAGTGTGTGGATTACTTTCCTAGTATGTGGTTTTCAAAACGGGGTCAGGTTGTTCGGTCTGTTTGATCAGTTTAATTGAGAATTGCGCAGAGTGGGTGACTCTCGAGAATGGTTCGGATGGTTCAAGGTTATATGTAACGAATGGAAATCTTCGAGGTGTGTAATTTGCTAGAACTGAGATTTATGTAGGAGGGTGTAAAACATTATCATAGATTCTTTATATCAGTATCTGGGAGGTGAATGTGATGACTTTAGATTCGCATGAAGTGTCTTCAGGGTAAGAATTTCTAATGTGGTGCTTTGGGGATATTTGAGAGAGTATTCAGCGGCTTATGAGCCTTAGACATTATATCTTTATGCTCGGGTTTCGTGTGGTGAGTCTGGATTGAGAATTGCGGTATTAGGGCAGGAATGAGTATCAATTCGAAGGTAAGTCAGAAGGAAGCTTGGATAAATAGGGCGGCTTGGTGGTAGGTCGGATCGGCATGATAAGGGATATTATTAGTTTCTTGAGTATGAGGTAAAGAGGTTTTACAGGTGCTTCTTGGCATTGTTCTTGAGATTTGGTGACCTGTGTAACTTGGTTGAGTTAGAAGGATTCAGTCCTGACGGTTTGGTGTTATACAAATGGGATTTGGAGAGTTCTTGATGGTTTCTACCACGGTTAGAGATGTATCTTTTCTACTAGCGTGAGGGCCATGTGGTGTATAGTGATTTTTGCTTCTAAATGGGATCAATGGAAAGTTCTTGGCTAGTTGGGTACGTAGTTGTTTGTGGATCGGAAGGGAGCATGAAGTTCTCATATTTATCATAGGATTGCATGGCGTATGCGGTATTTTGGGTATAGTGGAGATTGGCACATGTGAGGTCACGGTTCAGTTGTAGAAGGAATGTCATAAATTATTAGGCAGCATGGGCAGTTTCAGATAACTAGGTAGATGATATCACTAATTGGCGGCTTGATGAGGGTATACATTTTAGAAATGACAATTAGGGGTGGCAATTTGAGCCAAAACCCATCTAACCCGCCCAGAGATTAATGGGTTGGGCTGAAAATATTTTAGCTCATAGGTCAATTTGGGCTGAGCCCAAGTTAACCCATTATTTTTTATGACCCATTCTGACCCATTTAGCAGCCCAACTACAACCCATGAAACTCACCCAAAACAAAGGGATCTCAACCTAACTTATCTAGAAATTTACTTAGTTGCCCCAATTTTACAATTTTTTTATATATTTGTTTTTT
>ML297936.1:0-34160 GCA_005239495.1 Nicotiana undulata | reverse complement strand
CCCCCACCCCACCCTCACCCGCAAAATATTTTTCAACTTACACATTTTAAGGTAAAAAGATTTTTTAATGCAAGATGAGCATGATTCAAAAATATGGGTCAAGTTGGGCGGGTTGTGTTATGACCCATTGTTTAGCCCATCTTGACCTAGCCCATCTTAGCCCAAGTACACTTTGGGCTGGGTTGGGCAATGACCCATTTATTGACCTAACCCATCTTGACCCGCCCAAATTCAGCCCAACCCGCCCATTTGCCACCCCTAATGACGATGTGTTTGAGTTAAGGGTACTTCATTGGTATTGCGGCGCTCTTTTGTGGATCGACTGGCGATATTCAACTTCGCTTAGTGGCACAGAAGAATTATAGGAGTATCCCACATGGGATGATTGAGTATTAGAGATGTGTTATATATTCGGGCGGTGGAGATGGGATCATATATGGTGATTCGTGCGCTTCATGGACTTTGAGACTAAAAGTTCTAATAAACAGATTATTTTGTGGTTGTGAACTATGAGGATACGAGCAAAGCAAATCAGATGTTAGTAAATGCCCTGATTCAGTAACTATGAGTCTTCAGAGAGTTACCTATATGTTGTGGGTGACCAGAGTTTACTTAGAGTTATTGGTAGGCCAACATGGGTGTGTGCTCTGCACCGAGTCGGAATTGTTGACTCCGAATTGCTATTGTTGAGGGATGTACCATTCGATTGTCATTGAGCTTATTCGCGTTTGGAGTGATCTATGAGTTACCTTTCGGTGTTTCGAGGAGTTGTGATTGTTTGTTATATGTGCATAGGGTGCGGTTCTATCGGGGCTTTATAGCGAGATTTGAGTAAGGTAAGTAATTAGGTATTCCGGGATTTAGACGTGTTGGTTGTGTTCTGTCTGGTTTGGGTGGCATGGTATCGTCCGATTTCCCCGTGGTTATGGCAATGCACTTTGAGTACTTGATGTCAAATTTCTCATGGTTATGGATTTTGAGCAAGGTAGCTTGAAATATTTCATGTGATCCAGCATTTGGATGGTATCATGCAGTGTAACGGAGTTATGTAGAGGTATGATCCTCGGTGTCGGGTTCGTGTATTTTGGTTTTACGATGTGTGCCAGGCTCGTAGCATGGTGTTGTGATGGTACTTATAATGGCATGTTAGTACTCTCGTGTGAATCTTTTCTATGATTTGAGTTCGTGGGATGTTGCTATTGGGTGCACGAGTTGCACAAGTTATGACTTTGGATTGTATTGATGTGTGGTGTCATCAGAGTGGTTGTGTGGGATGAGAAGAGGTCAGTGGACCTAGAATAAATATTGTCAGAATTGACTACATCAAAGTTGGAAGGATAATATCGGGAGTCGGCTTAGAAATCTGCTATAATTCCTGTCTGGGAAGGGGAAGCTTCATGTCTGACTGCTCGGATGAATGGTTACTAGTTTCTGATGTTCCTTTCATCATTGGCATCATATGAAATTATTATAACGAGGCTCTGCTTGATAAGAGGGTTAACGGTATTGGGTTGTTATGAGCAACTATTGTGATTAGGAGTTATCGCTATGGGTGTTTGAGTCATGCGGTATATCATGTGATTACATCTTGGGTTCGGATATGCCTTGATACAACGTGTTCAGAATCATTCAGTTTATAGATGTGGGATGTTGACCTTACAAATTGTTTCGGAAATGGAAATTTGGTTCTAAGGTTTTTGGATTAGGTTGGATTGCAAAATTTCAGCTATGTTGCGCAATTGGACCTATATGGGATAGGGTGACGTGGGATCACCCCTAGTATGTGCATGGTAGGTTACATGACAATTTTGGTGGTTTTGGAAAAACTCTGGACACGTTCGAGGACGAACGTATGTTTAAGTGGGGGAGGATGTAACGACCCGACCAATCGTTTTGACCAATTTTACTTCGCTCGGTAGTTTAAGGGCATAAGTAGCTATGTATGATGTGTTTTAACTTATGTGAATGGCCGGTTTTGGTATTTCAGGTTATCCAGAATTGATTGGGAGAATGGTCTCAGCTAGAAGCTCTAATTTTGAAAGGGTTGGCCAAATTTTCGACTTTTGAGTAAACGAATTAGGATTTGGATTTTTATGATTCGGTTAGCTTCGTTGGGTGATTTTAGACTTAGGAGTGTGTCTGGAATGTAAATTGGAGGTCTGTGGTTGAATTAGGCTTGAATTGGCGAAAGTTGGAAATTTAGAAGTTCTTAGGCTTGAATTCGACGTAGATATGGTGTTTTGGTGTTGTTTTGGGTGTTCCGAAGGTTCGACTCAATTTTAGTTATGTAATGGGACTTGTTATAATGTTCGTATGGGGTCCCGAGGAGCTCGGGTAAGTTTTGGATAGGTTTGGGCTACGTTGTGCTCGTTTTTCTTATGCTTCGACGTCGTTTCTTCAAGCATTAATGATATCATATTGAACAAATGACCTCCAATTACTATTTTGAATGAAGCATTAGATCCGTATCGTAATTACGGACCCGTAGCAAAAAGAATCATCGAATTTGGACATCGTATAAGGATTTTATGGCCATTTTATCAAAGTTACCAGATTTTCAGGTTAATTACAAAATTGCCACTGACGGCGTATTAAAAATCTACACTATTTGAAAATATTAAAACCTACATATCGCCTTGGATTTTCACAAGGAATCCATTGGAATCATAAAACGCGAGTTTCAGGATTGTTTGACACGAGAATATAGGCAGAATAGCTGGAGAAAAATATACAAAAAAGGATTTGTTCTTTCAGTCTTATCTTGAGTTGGAGAGCTCAGATTTGAGCGATTTTGGAGGCAATTTTCACCATATGGATTGGGGTAAGTGTTCTCTACTCGTTGTTTTGCTTATATTTCATGAATTCATCTTCGTTTTTGGGATTTGATTGATGATTTCAAAGTGAAATTGAGGGATTAGGGGTTGAGTTTAAGAGACCTTTTAGAGGTGATTTGAGGGGTCAATCGAACTCCGATTTCAGAGTTCTTTATATGTACAGACACGTGAGATGATGAAAATCAGTTTGCTATAAAGTTTCTTAAGTTCCTAGATGTGGGACCGGGGGTCAGGTTTTGTGCATAAAGTTGATATTTTTCGATTGGGTTTCATCCCCCTAGCATATTTTGATGTTAAAAATCTGAATTTGATAGATTTGGAGCACTCAGAAGTTGATTCGAGGGGAAAACGTGTTGCGGAGTAGCTTTTCGGGCTTATTTGAGGTAAGTAATATCTTTAAATCCTGTCCTGAGGGTATGAAACCCCGGACTTTGCATCCTTTCACGGTTTTTGAGTGACGAACACACTGGGTGACGAGTGTGGGGCGTGCACGAATTGGAAATTTTGAAATTTGTTCTTTTTTAGGCAACTATTGAGTTGCGAAACTGCTTTTAAAGCATATATTTTATAGTATTACTATATTTTGATATGTTTGGGCTGTAAGCCATGTTTGGGGCCTAGTGCCGATCTGTTTAACCCCTTGGGGGATATTTTCCTGATATTCCTTACTTATAAATTATGCTTTTACACTCAGTCTTTCCTGATAAATTGTTTTGACACTCGGAGTTTATTGATATTATTTCTTGAATTGAAATACAATTTTTGGTCGAGGACCCCGTATATTATGGCCCGAGTGGAATGTTGAGAGTGTATGAATGAGTGAGGCCGAGAACCTATATTGTGAGGAAACTGATAATATGAGTGAGCCCGACTGAGTGATGATTGCCATGATTTGGCTTATTTATCGCGCTTGGGCTGAAGGAGCCCCTCCGGAGTCTGTACCCCCACTGAGCGCAGGTACCTAGTGAGTGCGAGTGTCGAGTGCCGAGTGACGAGTGACGAGTGATTGTGAGGTATGAGTGACAGTGAGGTTGCCCGTGGGGCTGATACTGAGTGACTGTGAGGTGCTGAGTGACTGTTATTGAGTGACTGTGAGGTTCTGAGTGACTGGTTACAAGAGATGATTGGCTCGAGGGGCAAGTTTTATAATGATATTTTACTGAGTTTTGATTATGATTCATTCCTTCGTTTACACTGATATTTTGGGAGTTTTACCGAGAAACATTTGAAAATATATTTGTTCAAAGGATTTTTATAGAAATGGTTTTCACACTCATCTATTAAATGTATATTTTATTCAGACTCAGTGCTTTACTATTTGTGAATTGGTGTTATGTTGTTGTGTGTTTCTTATCTTCAGACATGATTTATTTTCATTACTACTGAGTTGGCGTACTCATCATTACTCCCTGCACCTCTATGTGCAGATCCAGGTACTGGTTCGAATCAGTAGCCATCAGAGTTCGTTCATCGTCAGCTTACGGGATTTCGAGGTAGCTGTCTAGCGTCCGCAGCTTCTCCATCTCCCTTCCTTTAGTATTTAGCATTTTGTTCTGAGATATTGTGCTTATGACATTAACAGTGTTAGTTTTATTCTTAGATGCTTGTGATCAGTTGACTCCAGTTATAAGGAATAGCTTAGACCGTTAGATTATATTATGTTTTGTTAAATACTCAGAAAATATATGCTTATTATTATTGATAATTAAGATATTTCATTAAAGGAAATGTGTATATATGAGATAGTTGCTAGCCTAGTTCCACGATAGGCGCCATCACGACCAATAGGGTTTTGTAGTCGTGACAACTTTATTTGGTTGTTATGTAGGCTACGGGGCGGATAGGATACATTTAGATATAAGAGTGACTACACCTCCCTAAGAACATTAATACATACACTTTAACATTTAAAACCCCACACTTATGTGAAACCATAACTCCACCTTCACATAAATATATATTAACTCCATACTTCTTTAAGCAAAATTACATCAAGAGTCACCACTTATCAAGGAATATGTTTTTTCATAGCAATACAACAATTTTTTCCTTTTCTTTCTTTTTCAATTCAAGTGGCTCTTACTTTTTCAAAATAGTGCACCTTTATCCTAATTTCATTAGTTCCGCTCAAAAGCCAAACCAACTACCCCACACTTTAACTTTTACAAAGTTCATAACAATTCAAGTGCTCATGAGAGGTTAAAAGGTTCAAATAGATGGTTAATTCAAACAAATGGGTAATGCTTGTAATGTGGTTTCCAAAGAAACAGGATTACATGCTCAAAGGGATTAACAACGATACATAACAATTAGGCGGGTAACATATATATATATATATATATATATATATATATATATATATATATATATATATATATATATATATATATCAACAAAGAAACTCCTATATCACTTCCAAGACTGAACAAAACTACTATTTCACTTTCCAAACACAAGGGACAAGTTCTATACATCAAATGCAACGCACAAAATAACACAAAACCTTACACACACATGGCACATAACTCACTCTGGATATGACTCATCAAGACACTCTAGTCAAAGAAGTTAAGCAAAGTTAAGATCATACAAATGAAGGTACCTCTACAAGAGTTAAAAACAGAGCCTAAGCGTCACATCCAAAGCACTCACTATTATCAAGGCATACCAAAGTAAAGATATATTGCTTCAATTTAAAACACAACACAATGGCTCCTATTCCTAAAAAAAATAAAACTAGCTACACCTGGTTCAAACAAAACCCTTGGAAAAGAACCGCGACACAAAGAAAAACTAAGGGGGAATTACTACACTACTCTACAAAGAAAATCTTTTTTTCTTTAGACTTAAATTCCTCAAGAAAATTGTCTAATAGATCCATCGTCGAGAAAAGTCCAATATTTTCTATTTTTGTAAAAAAAAATTATTCAATTAAACTAACACAACTAAAATAGCATAGAAAGTCACCCAGACAATCTCCTCACCCAACACTTAAAATTGTGCATTGTCCCCAATGCACACCCGTACATACAAGAGGGTTAAAGATACTCCCTGGTAGGCGAAAGGCCAAAGCACTAGCAGCTCATGGGGTACTCAGACTTCTCTAAGGCCTGAACCTTCGTGTGGGTACCTCACACTTAGTTCCAACCATCTGGTTTGCTGTTGCATCCTTCCAATGGCTTTGCTTTCCATGATCCTAAAAGAATAAGAAATCGACACTACAAACATAATACAATTAAAAAATAAAAAATAAAAAATAAAAGAAAGCAGTAAAGCTGGGTTGCCTCCCAAAAAGCGCTTGAGTTAACGCCGCGATACGATATGAATCGCTTTTGCCCTCCACCACGAGCTTATGAATTGAACCCCAAGTTTTGATTCAAGCTTATAATTATGCTCCTGGGGTGGTGGAACAAATCTAACTGGCCCAAGGAAACAATATAGTATTCTGCACTTCTTGGCTTGTCGATGATGTGTGTAATTACGACTTTCTGGCAAGAAGCATTCCAGAATGTAGGCACCTTGTTCCTCATTCTTTGACTCCTCAAGTGGATCGGATGAATCTATTTCTACATTATCATCCAAACACAATGTGGAAAAATGCTTAGAGTGTGGACCAATGCGCTCAACTACATAAACGTTGGGATTGTCTACATCCTCACCCCAATGACACTAGAGTCAGCTAAAATATGTATCATCAATGTCCCTGGCTGACTCTAATATCTTTTCTACAACATCGACATCCTCAAAATCTAGTTTGATTGATTGTTTGAGTTCTACTCTGACATCCTCTGTTAGCACCTCGATTTCTGCATCTAATGCATGCTCTTTTTGGCTACTATCCACAAAATTGCCTTGCTGAGCATTAAAAGCTTCACCGACTTGACTCACTTGAGCCTCAAAATTGCGAATAATTGCCTCTTGCCTTTCTATCTGCAATTGTTTCTCATTATTTTGTTGCAGAAGGCACTTTCACATATCTTTGATCTGCTTCAGGTCAGCTTTCCTGGGTTCTTTGTTCCTATTAACTTCACAAGAAAATAATGAACCATAAGAGTAAGAGGTTGGGAGAGGATAAGACATATAAACACAACCATGAAAGTGACTATCTTGACCATCACACATATTTTCGCGCCCCCTTTTTCTCGCGAAATCGGGTTTCGACATTTTGGGACAACTCCTTTTTGGGATGGGTAAGGAATTGGAAGAGTCTCGTTTAGCCAGTTTACATCACCAGAGATCGCGTAAAGGCTCAAATTACCTTGATGGGAAGGTGTTAGGCACCCCTCGAGGTCCACAACGGTGGGTCTTGGCCAAACTTAAATTAAGCTAATTAGTCAAAAAGGGAAGGAAGTAATTTGGACAAATAAAACACTCAATTGTTTAATAGGAATAGAGGAGGGTCCTAAGTTTTTTAGCCTATAGGATCACCCCGTGCAATACTTTGTAACTCCCTCAACTCGGGGCGTTACTCATAGCATTAGCGCATGGACTATCATCTACTTACTACCCAATTACTATCTTTGAGTTGTTACTTAAGCGTTCTAGTTGATTCTAGCTCGTTCCCTGTGCGTGCACTACCCGTCCATTAACTATGGCCCTGGAGGTATTAGGACCTCTATTTGGGATAGTTCTAGACCCAACCTATGTTGCTCAAAAATGTAAAATCTAGGAGATAAGCAAAAACAAATAGGACTTTCAGATAAGGAACAAGTAAGGACTCACACTGACCTCCACACATAGACAGCAAAAGCACGCAATTGAATCAGCAAACTTTATTAACTTTAAAGTCTTACAGTGTAATGACCCGGTCTGTCGTTACATAAAACCTGCATTATAATTGTTGTTATTGACTTGTTATAGATTGGTTATACTGTATTTGGTGTATTAGAAGTGGTAGGCTTGAAATCGAATGGTTGTAGTGAGAGTTCAGTCAATTAGTCTTTAAAAATATCCTTGAAGTTGGAAAAGTCAACTGAGTGTTGACTTATTGATAAACGACCTCGGAATGCGGATTTTATGGCTCGAATAGCTTCGTTAGGTGATTTGGGACTTAGGAGTGTGTCCGGAATAATTTTGTGATGCCCGATGTAGAATTAGGCTTGAATTGACGAAAGTTAGTTTTTGGCGATGTTCGGTCGTCAGTGGAAAAAAGGCTATCGGGGTCGGAATGGAATTTCGACAGTTGGAATAGGTTCGTTATGTCATTTTGGACTTGTCTGCAAAGTTTGAGGTCAATCGGAGTTGATTTGAAAAGTTTCGGCATCGTTGGTGGATTTTAGAAATATCAAAGTTCTTAGGCTTGAATCCGATGTAAAATTGGTGTTTTGATGTTAGTTTTGGTGTTTTGAGAGTGCAACTAAGTTGAATGATCATATGTGACGTGTTAGTATGTTTGGTTGAGGTCTTGAGGGTCTTGGGATTGATTTCGGGTGCTTAACGGGCATTATTGGACATAAAAACACTATTGTTTCTGGTGTTTTCACAGTTGAAGGTTATTCACTGCGATCGCGTAGGAATGGGTGCGATCGCGTAAGGTTAAAATGGACCAGGGTGAATTTGTTCAGTGCGATCGCGGAATAAGGGTCGCGATCGCGTAGCTTTGGAGGTCAGTTCAGTGCGTTCGCGTTGGGTTCATCGAGATCGCGTAGAGGAAACTGGGCGCATGGGGTTGACTCGCGATTGCACTGTGCGATCGTGTGTTAGTATGTTTGGTTGAGGTCTCGAGGGGCTTGGGATTGAATTCGGGTGCTTAACGGGCATTATTGGACATAAAAACACTGTTGTTTCTGGTGTTTTCACAGTTGAAGGTTATTCACTGCGATCGCGTTGGAATGGGTGCGATCGCGTAAGGTTAAAATGGACCAGGGTGAATTTGTTCAGTGCGATCGCAGAATAAGGGTCGCGATCGCGTAGCTTTGGAGGTCAGTTCAGTGCGATCGCGTAGAGGAAACTGGGCGCGTGGGGTTGACTGGTGATGGCACTGTGCGATCGCGTGGACAGTGCTGCGATCGCGAAGGTCAAGGACTGTTGGTCTATACAGTCATGGGTGTTTGACTGCGATCGCGGAGAGTATAATCACTGGGCATATTTAAATAACCCTTCCACGACCTAAACATATTTTTACACCATTATTGTACGGAAAAGAGCTTTTGAGATGATTTTTGAAGAGGTTAATCCTTGTTCTTCGTAGAGGTAAGTGTTTTGATCATTAAAACTCGTTTATGGATGATTATAGAACATAAAACCAGTGTAAATTCATGGAAAAATCAGTAGAAAAATTGTGTTTTAGGGCTTGAGATTATAAGACCTTTGGGGGTCGATTTGAGGGGTCAAACGAACTCCGATTTTTGTGTTCTTTATATGTACGGACTAGTGAGAGGATGAAGAACACTATTGTATAAAAAATTCTGTTTTTTGGGACGCGGGCCGGGGGGTCAGGTTTTGACCAATTTTGGATTTTTGAGCTAAATTTGATATCTTTCGATTGGGATTCGTTCCTTAAGCATATATTAATGATAAAAATCTGAACTTGGTAGATTTGGAGCCATCAGAGGTTGATTCGAGAGGCAAGCGCATTGCGAAGTAATTTCGGGCTAGTTTTGAGGTAAGGAATGTCTTTAAATCCTGTCCTGAGGGTATGAAACCCTGGACTATGCACCCTTTTCACGAGTTTTGAAATGAAAAGGTTGGAACTTTGGAAATCTCTTCCGTATTTAGGCGACTATTGAGTTGCTAAACCGACTTTTAAGCCTATGCTTAATTAGTATTATTTTATTATGATATGATTTGGGCTGTAAGCCGTGTTTGGGGCCTAGTGCTGATCTGTTTTCCCCTTGAGGGTTGTGTTGACTACATTTTTCCTTACTGATATGCTATGATTTTACACTTAGTCTTTTCCTGATAAATTATTTTGACACCCAGAGTATTTTGATACTATTTGTTGAAAAATGAAACACTGTTTTGGGTCGAGAACCCAATATGTTTATGGCCTAAGGGCAAATTGAGAGTGTCTGACTGAGTGGTGAGGAGGCTTTCAGGCCTCATGAGTGTGGTGAGGAGGCTTCAGGCCTCATGAGTGTGGTGAGGAGGCTTTCAGGCCTTAGGAGTGTGGTGAGGAGGATTTCAGACCTTAGGAGAGTGGTGAGGAGGCTTTCAGGCCTTATGTTATTATTGCGCTTGGGCTGTAGGAGCCCCTTCGGAGTCTGTACATACCCCCAGTGAGCGCCGGTACTGCTTGAGTGATGATTGATACTGAGTGATGATCGATATTGAGTGATTGAGGGAATGCCTGAGGGAAACTGTTATGAGAAATGACTTTCGCCAGAGGGGCAGATTTATGATGATTTTTACTAAGATTTCGAACTATGAATTACTTCGTTTTCAAACTGGTTTTGCTGAGAATTTTACTGAGATACACTGATATTACACTCATTTCAAAGAATTTCTGGAAACTGATTTCGAACTCACTTATTTGATGAATACTACATGGTGACTTGGTGTTTTTACTGGTTTTTGTGAAACAATGTATTTGTACTGTGTGTTTTATAATTCTCAGACTATGATTTATTTTCATTACTACTGAGTTGACGTACTCATAAAGACTCCATGTGCCTCTGTGTACAGATTCAGGTGACGGTCGGGAGCAGTAGCTGTCCTTGCTTGTAGTTGCAGATTCACGGGATTTCGAGGTAGCTATTCAACGTCCACAGCTTCTCCACTTCCCTTCCTTACCTAGCTTTAGCATTTGATGCAGAGACATATATTATAGTTTTAGCAGAGTTAGATTTATTTATTCTTAGATGCTTATGACTATTGACTCCAGTTCTTGGGAGGTTTGTTTAGGCTATTATGGGAACGCTAAGACTTAATTATATTATTTGATGCTATGGTTGCATGCTTATTGTTGAATTGTGAACTCGTATAATTGAACAAATGCGTAGTAAAGTGATGGTTGGCTAGCCTAGTTCCACGATAGGCGCCATCACGGCCTATTAGGATTTGGGGTCGTGACAAGTTGGTATCAGATCTCTAGGTTACATACGTCTCAACGGTCATGAGCAGGTTCAGTAGAGTCTTGCGGATCGGTACGGAGACGTCAATACTTATCTTCGAGCGGCTGCAGAACTTTTAGGAAACATCTCTATTTTTCTAGAACTCTTTCGTGCCAATCTATTGATTCTTGAAATCTAAACTTACGTTGTTTCATTCTCTCACAGATGGTGAGGACACGCAATACCGATCAAGGTGACCAGACACCAGCCTGACCCATAAGTGGTCAGGGCCGTGGTAGATATAGGGGACCAACCCGCGCAGCAGCCAAGACAGTGCCACAGGATCCCCCTATCGTTCAGGATCAGGTTCCCGCCGATGGTGCTCCAGCGGGACAGGCTCAGGCACCTGCAGTGCCTATTGTTATTCCGGGTCTTCAGGAGACCCTAGCCCAGATACTGACGGTGTGTACCAGTTTAGCTCAGGCAGTTGCTACTGCCACTGCAGCTCAGGCCGGGGGAGGCAATCTGACTCCAACTGCCCGGACACCTGAGCAGGTTGTACAGGGTATTCAGGAACCAGGAGAAGCCCCAGTTCAGCCGGTTGCTCAAGCTCAGGATTTTGTGGTCGCTGCTATGCCTGAGGATGAGCAGCGCAAGTTGGAGAGGTTCAGCAGACTTAAGCCTCCGACTTTCAGCGGTACAGAGGGCGAGGACGCCCAAGGTTTTCTTGATAAATGTTAGAAGATGCTTCGTACTGCGGGTATTTTGGAGATCATCGGAGTTTCATTTGCTACTTATCAGTTTGCTGGTGCTGAATTTACTTGGTAGGAATCATTTGAGAGGCGTAGGCCGGTTGATTCAGCACCTCTCACCTGGCAGCAGTTCTCCACGATCTTTTTAGAGAAATATGTTCCTCAGTCCCACAAAGAGGAGCAATGCAGACAGTTTGAGCAGCTGCGCCAAGGAGAATTATCAGTTACCCAATATGAGATGAGGTTTTCTGAGTTTGCCAGATATGCTTCTGAGATTGTCCCTACTGGCAGGGACATGATTAGGAGGTTTGTAGATGGTCTCTCGTATCAGCTTCAGATTTTGATGACCAGAGAGAGGGTGTCTGGAGCCACATTTGAGCAGTTCGTTGATATTGCTTGAGATATTGAGTCGGTTCATAGGCAGGATCATGAGGAAAGAGAGATCAAGAGGCCTCGGGGATCAGGTAATTTTAGTGGTGCTCCTCCAAGAGGGCAATTTCAGCCTAACAGAGGTTGTTCATTTAGACCTCCATAGTCAGTTCGCCCAGCTTACAATGGTGTATCTTCGGGGTAGGGTCCTCGCAGTTCTCATCAGGGGCGTTCATCATTTAGTGCCCTTCCAGCTCAAAGTTCCGCCCGAGCATCATCTTATCAGGGCTCTTCTATGCATGTTTCGTCTGGTGGTCATCAGGGTGACAGAGGTTCTCGTCAGTTTTCTCTCCAACTTCAAGTAGTTGTTATGAGTGTGGACAGTTCGGACATGGGTGGAGGCAGTGTCCCCGTCGTCCTAGTAGTTCGTCCCAGCAGAGGGTCCAGCCCTCGGCTTCAGCCCCAATCACTTCACCACCCACTCAGGCAGCTAGGGGAGGTGGTCAGGCAGCTAGAGGCCGTCCTAGAGAGGGAGGTCGAGCAGGTGGAGGCCAGCCACATATTTATGCATTTTCGGCTAGGCCTGATGCTATGGCTTCAGATGCGGTGATTACAGGTACTATTTCAGTTTGTCACAGTGATTCTTTAGCTTTATTTGACCCTGGTTCCACGTACTCTTATGTCTCATCCTATTTTGCTCATTTTCTGAATATGCCCCGTGAGTCTCTAGTTACTTCTGTTCATGTTTCGAATTTGGTGGGCGATACTATTATTGTGGACCGTGTGTACCGGTCCTGTCTTATATCTATTGGGGATCTGGAGACCCGAGTGGACCTGATGTTACTCAGTATGGTCGATTTTGATGTAATTCTGGGCATGGACTGGTTATCCCCATGTCATGCTATTCTTGATTGTCACGCTAATACCGTTACCCTAGTTATGCCCGAAATTTTGAGAGTGGAGTGGAGAGGGTATGTAGAGCATGTACCTAGCAGAGTGATTTCTTATTTAAAGGCTCAGCGTATGGTTGAGAAAGGGTGTGAATCTTATCTTGCGTTTGTGAGGGATGTTAGTAGTGAGACTCCGTCTGTTGATTCTGTTCCTGTAGTCCGCAATTTTCCGGATGTATTTCCTACAAACCTGCCAGGCATGCCACCTGACAGGGATATCGATTTTGGTATTGACCTGGTGCCAGATACTCATCCTATCTCTATTCCCCCTTACCCCATGGCACCAACAGAGTTGAAAGAATTGAAAGAGCAGTTTCAGGAACTCTTAGATAAGGGGTTCATTCGGCCTAGTGTGTCGCCTTGGGGTGCGCCGGTGTTGTCTGTGAAAAAGAAGGATGGTTCGATGCGCATGTGTATTGATTACAGGCAACTGAATAAGGTTACGGTGAAGAATCGTTATCCTTTGCCTCGTATTGATTACTTATTTGATCAGCTTCAGGGAGCTAAGTTATTCTCCAAGATCGACTTGTGGTCGGGGTATCATCAGCTAAAGATTCGGGATTCTGACATTCCGAAGACTGCTTCAGGACCAGATATGGTCATTATGAATTTCTGGTTATGTCATTCGGGCTGACCAATTCCCCAGCAGCGTTCATGCAATTAATGAATAGTGTGTTTCAGCCTTACCTTGATTCGTTCGTCATTGTGTTCATTGATGACATCCTAGTATATTCTCGTAGCCAGGAAGAGCATGCTCAACACCTGAGGATTGTGTTACAGAGATTGAGGGAGGAGAAACTTTATGCAAAATTATCTAAGTGTGAGTTTTGGCTTGGTTCAGTAGCTTTCTTGGGGCATGTGGTGTGTAGTGAGGGTATTCAGGTTGATCCAAAGAAGATTGAGGCGGTGCAGAGTTGGCCCAGACCGTCTTCAACTACAGAAATTTGGAGTTTCCTCGGTTTGGCGGGTTACTATCGTCGCTTTGTGGAAGTATTCTCTTCTATTGCTTCACATGTGACCAGATTGACACAGAAGGGTGTTCCATTCAGATGGTCCGACGAGTGTGAGGGGAGCTTTCAGAAACTCAAGTCAACATTGACCACAACTCCGGTATTAGTGTTGCCTACTGGTTCGGGTTCTTACACGGTTTATTGTGATGCTTCTAGACTTCCAGCAGGTCAAGTATGAGCACCAGAGACCAGGTGGTTCGCTTCAGAGGTTAGACATTCCGGAGTGGATGTGGGAGCGAATTACTATAGACTTTGTAGTTGGGCTTCCACGGACTTCGAAGGGTTTTGATGCTATTTGGGTCATTGTGGATAGATTGACCAAGTCCGTGCATTTCATTCTTGTCAGTACTATTTATACTTCAGAGCGATTAACTGGTATTTACATTAAGGAGATTGTCCGGTTGCATGGAGTTCCGGTTTCTATTATTTCTGACAGAGGTACTCAGTTCACATCTCAGTTTTGGAGGGCCGTACAGAAAGGTATGGGTACTGATGTAGAGTTGAGCACTGCATTTCACCCCCAGATCGACGGGCAGTCGGAACGGACTATTCAGATATTGGAGGATATGTTATGGGCTTGTGTGATTGATTTTGGTGGTTCATGGGATCAGTTTCTGCCATTAGCAGAGTTTGCATATAATAACAGCTATCGGTCCAATATTCAGATGGCCCCGTATGAGGCTTTATATGGAAGGAGGTGTAGATCTCCGGTTGGTTGGTTCGAGCTTGGTGAGGCCAAGTTATTGGGCACAGATTTGATTCAGGATGCGTTGGAGAAAGTGAGGTTGATTCAGGAGCGACTTCGCACGGCACAGTCTTGGCAGAGAGTTATGCGGACCAGAAGGTCCGGGATGTGTCATTTATGAAAGGTGATAAAGTACTGCTAAAGGTATCTCCCATGAAGGGTGTTATAAGATTCGGAAAGAGAGGAAAGTTGAGTCCACGATTTATTAGTCCTTTTGAGGTACTTCAGAAGGTTGGAGAGGTGGCTTATAGACTTGCCTTGCCACCCATCTTGTCGAGTGTTCACCCGGTGTTTCATGTGTCGATGCTCA
This sequence comes from Nicotiana undulata, assembly GCA_005239495.1. Taxonomy (NCBI): domain Eukaryota; kingdom Viridiplantae; phylum Streptophyta; class Magnoliopsida; order Solanales; family Solanaceae; genus Nicotiana; species Nicotiana undulata. The sequence goes on along the minus strand of ML297936.1, from coordinate 19,199 downwards.
GAAAATATGTTGGTGATCCGTCTCATGTGTTAGACTTCAGCACAGTTCAGCTCGAGGGTGATTTTGAGGTCGAGCCAGTAGCAATTTTGGCTCGCGAGGTCAGAAGGTTGAGGTCCAAGGATATAGCTTCAGTGAAAATACAGTGGAGAGGTTAGCTAGTGGAGGAGGCTACTTGGGAGACCGAGCGGGAGATGCAGAGCAAATATCCACACTTGTTTGATACTCCAGGTATGTTTCTAGACTCGTTCGAGGACGAATGTTTGTTTAAGAGGGGGAGAATGTAACGACCCGGTCTGTCGTTACGTAAAATGTGCATTATAATTGTTGTTATTGACTTGTTATAGATTGGTTATACTGTATTTGGTGTATTAGAAGTGGTAGGCTTGAAATCGAATGGTTGTAGTGAGAGTTCAGTCAATTAGTCTTTAAAAATAGCCTTGAAGTTGGAATAGTCAACTGAGAGTTGACTTATTGGCAAATGACCTCGGAATGCGGATTTTATGGCTCGAATAGCTTCGTTAGGTGATTTGGGACTTAGGAGTGTGTCCGAAATAATTTTGTGATGCCCGGTGTAGAATTAGGCTTGAATTGGCGAAAGTTAGTTTTTGGCGATGTTCGGTCGTCAGTGGAAAATAGGCTATCGGGATCGGAATGGAATTTCGACAGTTGGAATAGGTTCGTAATGTCATTTTGGACTTTTCTGCAAAATTTTAGGTCAATCGGAGTTGATTTGGATAGTTTCGGCATCGTTGGTGGATTTTAGAAATATCAAAGTTCTTAAGCTTGAATCCGATGTAAAATTGGTGTTTTGATGTTAGTTTTGGTGTTTTGAGAGTGCAACTATGTTGAATGATCATATGTGACATGTTAGTATGTTTGGTTGAGGTCCCGAGGAGCTCGAGATTGATTTCGGGTGCTTAACGGGCATTATTGAACTTAAAAACACTGTTGTTTCTAGTGTTTTCACAGTTGAAGGTTATTCACTGCGATCGCGTAGGTATGGGTGCGATCGTGTAAGGTTAAAATGGAACAGGGTGAATTTGTTCAGTGCGATCGCGGAATAAGGGTCGCGATTGCGTAGCTTTGGAGGTCAGTTCAGTGCGATCGCGTGGGGTTCATCGTGATCGCGTAGAGGAAACTGGGCGCCTGGGGTTGGCTGGTGATTGCACTGTGTGATCGCATGCACAATGTTGTGATCGCGAAGGTCAAAGATTTTTGGTCTATGCGGTCGCGGGTGTTTGACCGCGATCGCGGAGAGTAAAATCACTGGGCATATTTAAATAACCCTTCCGCGACCTAAACATAATTTTACACGATTGTTGTACGGAAAAGAGCTTTTGAGATGATTTTTGAAGAGGGAAATTCTTGTTCTTCATAGAGGTAAGTGTTGTGATCATTAAAACTCGTTTATGGGTGATTATAGAACATAAAACCAGTGTATATTCATGGAAAAATCAGAAAAAATATTGGGTTTTAGGGCTTGAGATTATGAGACCTTTGGGGGTCGATTTGAGGGGTCAAACGAACTCCGATTTTGGTGTTCTTTATATGTACGGACTCGTGAGAGGACGAAGANGGGGGGGGGGGGGGGGGGGGGGGGGGGGGGTCAGGTTTTGACTAATTTCGGAATTTTGAGCTAAATTTGATATCTTTCTATTGGGATTCATTCCTTAAGCATATATTGATGATAAAAATCTGAATTTGGTAGATTTGGAGCCTTTGGAGGTTGATTCGAGAGGAAAGCGCATTGCGAAATAATTTCGGGCTAGTTTTGAGGTAAGTAATGTCTTTAAATCCTGTCCTGAGGGTAGGAAACCCCGGACTATGCACCATTTTCACGGGTTTTGAAATGAAAAGGTTGGAGCTTTTGAAATCTCTTCTGTATTTAGGCGACTATTGAGTTGCTAAACCGACTTTTAAGCCTATGCTTAATTAGTATTATTTTATTATGATATGATTTAGGCTGTAAGCCGTGTTTGGGGCCTAGTGCTGATTTGTTTTCCCCTTGAGGGTTGTGTTGACTACATTTTTCCTCACTGATATGCTATGATTTTATACTTAGTCTTTTCCTGATAAATTATTTTGACACTCAGAGTATTTTGATACTATTTGTTGAAAAATGAAACACTGTTTTGGGTTGAGAACCCGGTATGTTTATGGCCTAAGGGCAAAGTGAGAGTGTCTGACTGAGTGGTGAGGTGGCCTTCAGGCCTCATGAGTGTGGTGAGGAGGCTTTCAGGCCTCATGAGTGTGGTGAGGAGGCTTTCAGGCCTCAGGAGATTGGTGAGGAGGCTTTCAGGACTTATGTTATTATTGCGCTTGGGCTGTAGGAGCCCTTCTGGAGTCTGTACATACCCCCAGTGAGCGCCGGTACCGATTTAGTGATGATTGATGATCTATATTGAGTGATTTAGGGAATGACTGAGGGCAATTGTTATGAGAAATGACTTTGCCCATAGGGGCAGATTTATGATGATTTTTACTAAGATTTCGAACTATGACTTACTTCGTTTTCAAACTGGTTTTGCTGAGAATTTTACTGAGATACACTGATATTACACTCATTTCAATGAATTTCTGGAAACTGATTTCGAACTCACTTATTTGATGAATACTACATGGTGACTTGGTGTTTTTACTGGTTTTTGTGAAACAGTGTATCTGTACTATGTGTTTTATAATTCTCAGACTATGATTTATTTTCATTACTACTGAGTTGACGTACTCATAAAGACTCCATGTGCCTCTGTGTACAGATTCAGGTGATGGTCGGGAGCAGTAGCTGTCCTTGCTTGTAGTTGCAGATTCACGGGATTTCGAGGTAGCTATTCAGCGTCCACAGCTTCTCCACTTCCCTTCCTTACCTAGCTTTAGCATTTGATGCAGAGACATAAATTATAGTTTTAGCAGAGTTAGATTTATTTATTCTTAGATGCTCATGACTATTGACTCCAGTTCTTGGGAGGTTTGTTTAGGCTATTATGGGAATGCTAAGACTTAATTATATTATTTGATGCTATGGTTGGATGCTTTTTGTTGAATTGTGAACTCGTATAATTGAAAAAATGCGTAGTAAAGTGATGGTTGGCTAGCCTAGCTCCACGATAGGCGCCATCACGATCTGTTAGGATTTGGGGTCGTGACATATAGGCAGGATATCTATGTGAGAAAACAGAGTGCATAAGCAGTTTTATTAAGGCGAGTGTCAAGACCTACTTGTTTGCCTATTGATTTTATTCAGTATGGTCTGGGCACTTCAGGCAGTATTTCATCACAATTATAAACCCATAAATATTGTTAAGTCGTACTGGTGTATTTCCAAAAATGATTGACAGTAGCGAATGAATTCAGAATCGACCAACATGATCCTATAGGCATGATTTCTACGAGCTTATAAATTACAGACCTATATACATGATTTTTTAAACGTGGCACTGATTTTAAATCATAGAGATAGATTATATTCCCTTTTTAATCCTATATGCATGATTTCTAATTTTTGACTTGATTTAAAACCTATAGGCATGATATCTATTACTGAATTGGTTTAAATCCTATAGGCATGATATCTATTATTGAATTAGTTTAAGTCCTATAGGCATGATTTCTAGGTGTGAAATTGATTTCTTTTATCCTATAGGCGTGCTTTCTAATTACTGAGTTGATTTAAATCATATAGGCATGATATCTATTAACCGTGTATAGGCAGAAATAATACAGATTTCCAGAAAATTATTAACTCAAACATCAAGGTCCTATAGGCATGATTGCTAATGCACATTTGTTGGATACATTGATCCTATGAGCATGATTTCTAATATACATTTTTTTGTCAATCCTATAGGAAAGATTTATGATATGCAAATGTAAACACAAAATTAAGACGAAAGTCCTATAGGCAGGATTTCTAAGCACAATATAGAACCCACACAATTTTCACCAAACGAACAAAATTCATAATTAAATCCTATAGGCAGGATTTCTACCCATTTTGGCAAAAGGAAATAAGAAACCCCCTCAGGTTTACTGATTATCCCCAAACCTGTTTACTACAAAGTCATTACAGACCAGAATATCAAATGAATTACATGAAGTAATGAGACACTATAGGGATCCTTCATTAGGACCAAATAAACCTGGGAACCAAGCCTTCATAAAATAACCACTTTGAGGCACAACATGGTGATTCATCCACAACACATTAGAACCAGGCTTCCAGTGTGTAAAAGTTCCCAAGGGCCTCAGGGACCCCGGGCAATGCTCACATCAGAACCACACATTCAGAAAATAGGTCATAAGAGATTGGAAAACCAGTCCCTAGTGTGTCAGAGTTCAAAAGAGTCTCATGTGGACCCCGAGCAATGCTCACACTGGGGTGTTTGAGAACCTAGGGACTAAGAGTGGGGGTTTTAAAATCAGTACATTAAAGGGAGAAGGGACGGGTTTTAAAGAAGTTTGATTTCAGAAGAAACAAGATTCAGAACACAGAGTTGCAGGCAGAACTACACCAAGAAGACAAACAAAGTTCAAATAAGTTGAGGTATAGTTAAGTCAAATATTTAGACTAGTACATAAGACAATCATCATAGAAACAATTAGGAAAAATAATTGAGTTGTCCATATACATGAAATAAGTAGACAGGGCAGATGAGTTAACAAATTAACATATTACATGTTTATAGTATCCTAAAGAATGCAAAGATCAGAACAAGTGTAGGATTAACAAGCAGTGCATGAAACAAATTAAACCTTAGGCTAACTTATGAAAGGATTCATATTATTCGAAATAACTCAGTCCTAAATTAACAGTGTTACTAAATAGGATCATAGAATCATGTAAAGGACATAATCATACTGGAATTAAAGAATGCTAGTCGAGCAAAGCATAAAGAATGAAATTACACAAGGTTCATGCATAACAATTAAGTAAGAAAGCAAGTAAGTATGCCAAAACAGTTAGGTTCCAGAATATCCTGGCCTTGGCTTTCGGCCGGCCAAAATCGGAGACAATTAGCACAAAAAGTGAGAGAGTTTAAGTTTTAGTGAGAATATGAGAATCCGAGTCCGTTTAAGGGGAGAAGGAGAAAGAGTTTAAATAGTACTCAATTAGGCAGACAACTAAGGTAATAATTCAAACATACACAAATAAGGGATGACAATACTTCTAGAATCAATTTAAGCCGGATTCAATCAATTTAGCAGACCATAACAATGTAATCAGGCAAGTACTATTTAGACTAAGATACAAAATTAATCAATAGTCAAGTACCAGAGCAAATAAGGTAAGGAAATAATGAGAACACGATAAATCAAACAAAATAAGGAAATATCAGTACCATACAAGAAAGGAAAGATGAAATCTCAGTAAAGATTTCAAAACCCTAGTTTTGGGGTAAGTAAAATTTGTCAACAGTTAACGACAAGAGTTAAAGATGCATACAGACATATAGACAGAAATATTAAAGAAAAAAATAATTAAATAATCAAAAAACCTAAATTTAATGTAAGTAGAAAAAAGGAAGAAATACAAAAGAGCCATTATAAAGATGCAAAAAGACATATACGGAAATGATTAAGGTTTGAACCGTATTTTGTTCGATTTTGAAGAATCAAAACCCTAAATTTTAGGGTGAGTAAAAATCAGTCAGAAATAATAAAGAAATTATATAAAGGTGCACAGATATAGATATACGGAAACATTAAAGGAAAAATATTTAAATAATAGAAAATCATTTTAGATCTTAAAAGATCCGAACCCTAGTTTTATGGTAAGTAAAATATTTAACTAAAAATAGGCAGATTTGTTAGTAACAAGGTAAATATGGACGACGAATAACATTAAAACAAATTAAAAATGAACCAAATCTGGTTCGAACCAGAGATCTGAAACCCTAACTGAAATATATGAAAAATATTCGTACTCATAGAGGTTAGGATGAACTAGACGGAAATAACCAACATATAAGATATTTTGAACCAGATTTGGTTCGAATCTCTCGAGATCTAGTTTCCATGCGAGTTGAGAAAGTTAGGTAACCTCAAAGACGAGTAGACGGTAAAGAAACATGACCAAATAAGGTGAGAAATCACTAAATGATTCCATTTCTAGGTAGGAATCAAGGGAAAATGGGTGACGACGGATTAGGGTTTGAGAAGGCGAGAGGTGAGTTGAGCGGATTCAATGACGGCGGGTAGGTGGGAATGAATTAGGTTTAGGGGTGTTAGTATAGTTAAAAGGGTTAGGGGTGTTGGGAGTCGTTGATCTTCTGAGATAAACGGCTAGGATTAGAACTTATGGTCGGGCGGGTTAATTTGGACGGGTATGTGTCTGGGTTAGGCCGGGTATGGGCTATTGGGCTGGTTAATGGGCTCGGGTAATGGGTTATGCTAGGTCCAAAATTAATTAGGAAAAGGTGCAATATTTTAAATAGCCAATTAAATTAATAAAATAATTTATAAATATAATTAATAATTAATAGAAATGTCATTTGTGCATGAAAATGATTTAAAATAATTACTTAACATTATTAAAATATAAAAAGTCATTTTCTGTATAAATAATATAATTACGCAAATATGTGGCTATTATTGCAAAATTATTACAATTATAGCCTAAAGACGAAAATATAATTATACATAAAACCTTTAAAGCTTAATATGAATGTAAATGGTAAAGTTAAATAATAAATTAGTATAATATTATTTGTGATGCAATTAATGATTATTTATATAATAAAAATGCAGGAATAAATTGATTAAAAACCCTTGAAAATCGTAGAAAATTATGAAAAATTACTTGTTGATGCTCATGCAATATTTTGAAGGTATATATGTATTTAAAAAATATATGTGGGAAAAATTGGGTATCAACAGCTGCCCCTCTTTACCCGGGAAGAATGAAAGAGTTGTCAGGTAAAGACATGATGACCAATTTTGACCGAATAAGGTGATTTGAAAGATATAGGCCACACTCCGGTTTTCGAGCTGCCTACATATCTGTGGTTGTATAGGAATTAGGTCGTGTGTAGTTTCGGATCCAACGGTGGAATAAACTGATGATATTTTCACAAGAACGGACAAAAGGTTCCGAGTAGGATTACTTGGGGTTTGAAATGATTATGGGTGAATCGGTCAGGTTTGAAATAATTTGAAAGAAACGGAGCGGGATTTCTCCTGTTGGTATAACGGTTACTTACCGGGTCACCTGCAAATCTACAAAACATATGCTTAGCCTCATGCAAAGTCGGGGATAAGGAGGCAGGGCTTAGCCTCATGCAAAGTCCGAGACAGGGCTTAGTCCCATGCAAAGTGAAAGCAATGCTTAGCCTTATGCAAATAGGGAGGCAGGGCCTAGCCTCGTGCAAAGTCTAGGACATGGCTTAGTCTCATGCAAAGAGAGGCAGTGCTTAGACTTGTGCAAATGGGAGGCAGGGCTTAGCCTCATGCAAGGATTCGAGACATGGCTTAGTCTCATGCAAAGAGAAGGAAGTGCTTAGCCTTATGCAACTAGAGAGGCATGACTTAGCCTCATGCAGGATTGAGACAAGTCTTAGTCTCATGCAAAGAGAAGGCAGCGCTTAGCCTTATGCAAGTGGGAGGCAGGGCTTACCCTCATGCAGAATTGAGACAGGGCTTAGTCTCATGCAAGGAGAAGGCAGTTCTTAGCCTTATGCAAATAGAGAGGAAGGGCTTAGCCTCATGCAAGTAGAGAGGCAGGGCTTAGCCTCATGCAGGATTGAGACAAGGCTTAGTCTCATGCGAGTAGAAGGCAGCGCTTAGCCTTATGCAAGTGTAAGAGCAAGAGTGAAGTATTCTTAGCTGACAATATGTTTCGTGCGCAGCGATTGTGTTGTCGCGACGAAGCTTATCATGATGACATAGTCCTGCATCCAAAGAAATTTTTTGAGTCTTGCGGGGGGAGGTTGGTTCGTGTCTTTGCTTGCTCGATCTGCTCCATTTTGTCTAAGGATCCTGCTCAAGTTATCAGGGGTAGCATTTGGCTAAAAGTAAAGTTTCTTTTCAAAATCATGCGTGTATAGTTTTCAAAGACATTGTAATATGCAATTTAGAAATTATTTGGATGAACCAGTAACTGTGACATTATTAGAGACATTGTGACTTCCTATGCCGTAGAATTTTGAGGGTCCTCCTCAATATTCTGCCCCAGTTAACTAGATGACCTTTCTGACCGTTACGTATGCTGTGGTTGGCTGAACTTGCTTTTGAATTTTGAGGGTCCTCAAAATTCTGCCCCAGTTTCTGATTGTGGGGAAAAATGGAAATTTTATTGAATTGTGACCGAACCCACAAGGCTGCCTATGTATCCCCTCATAAACGGGAATCAGGTCGAGCGTAGTTCAATTTACATCATTGGAAGAAACAGCCAGATTTCTCCGTCCATCTTTGCGAGTATGAGTGTTCCTCCTGTCAATACTCCGTGAACCATGTAAGAGCCTGGCCAGTTGGGAGAGAATTTCCCTATGGCTTCATCTTGATGTGGAAAGATCCGTTTCACTACCAACTGTGCCGGTGTGAACTGTCTTGGTTTGACCTTTTTGTTGAAAGACCTGGACATTCTATTCTGATAAAACTGACCATCACATACTGCATTCATCCTCTTTTCGTCTATGAGGGCTAGTTGCTCATAGCGGCTCCTTATTAATTCTGCGTCGCTGAGTTCGGCTTCTTGTATAATTCTCAAAGAAGGAATTTCTACGTCGGCGGGAATGACATCTTCGGTACCAAAAACCAGCAGATAAGGAGTTGCCCCGGTTGATGTGCGGACTGTGGTACGGTATCCCAGTAAGGCGAATTGTAATTTCTCGTGCCATTTCTTGTGATTCTCTATCATTTTCCTTAGTATCTTCTTGATGTTTTTGTTGGCGGCCTCCACGACTCCATTCATTTGAGGCATGTATGCCGTGGAATTATTGTTCTTGATTTTGAAAGTTTCACACGTGGCTTTCATCAGATCACTGTTGAGATTGGCGGCATTGTCATTGATGATGGATTCCAGAACCCCAAATCGACAAACGATCCGATCTATGACAAAATCTGCAATAACTTTCTTGGTTACAACTTTGTAAGATGTAGCTTCAACCAATTTAGTGAAGTATTCGATGGCCACTAAAATGAACCGGTGCCCGTTTGAAGCAGTGGTCTCGATTGGGCCGATGACATCCATTCCCCAGGCAGCAAAAGGCCAAGGTGAGCTTGTTTCATTAAGCTCGTTTGGTGGAACGCATATCATGTCTGCATGTATCTGGCATTAGTAGCATTTCTGAACATACCGTATGCAGTCTATTTCCATGGTCATCCAAAAGTATCCGGCTCTGAGTATATTCTTGGCCAAGACAAAGTCGTTCATATGTGGGCCGCAGGTTCCGACATGTATCTCCTCGAGAAATTTGGAAGCCTTTTTTTGCGTTAACACACCTTAATAGTCCTAGATCGGTAGTTCTTCTGTACATGGTTCCTCCGCTTTGGAAGAACTTATTGGACAACCTCTGAAGTGTGTGTTTTTAGTATGGTTTGCATGCTTTGCGTATTCTCCTTTTGCCAAGTACTCGTTGATGTTTTGGAACTAGGGATTTCCGTATGTTTCTTCTTCAACATGAGCACAGTATGACGGCTGATTATGGATCCTCACCGGAATGTGATCGGTGAAATTATTGTCTAGATGTTGTATCATTGATGACAAGGTGGCCAATGCGTCTGCGAATTCATTCTGAATTCTGGGGACATGCCGTAATTCTATCTTCGTGAACCTCTTCTTCATTTCTTGTACATGATGCAGATATGGTAGTATTTTGGGATTCTTGGTAGCCCACTCTCCTTGTTCTTGATGTACCAGGAGGTTTGAATCGCCGATCACTAGCAGTTCCTGAATATTCACATCAACAACCAAGTTGAGCCCTAATATGAAGGCTTCATATTCTGCCATGTTGTTTGTGCATGGGAATCTGAGTTTTGCAAACACCGAATAATGCTGATCGATTTCTAATACCAAGAAGGCTCCGATACCTACTCCTTTGAAGGTCGCATCTCCGTCGAAAACATTCTCCAACCGCCGTAGGCTTCAACAATACCTTTTCATCAGGAAAATATGTTTTTAGGGGTTTGTATTCTCCTCCTACAAGATTTTCAGCAAGATGATCTACCAATGCTTGTCCCTTGAGTGCTTTCTAAGTTACATAGATAATGTCGAACTCACTCACCAAGATTTTCCACTTGGCAAGCTTCCCAGTAGGCTTAGGCTTATGAAAGATGCACTTCGGGGGATCCATCCTCGATATGAGGTTTGTGGTATAGGCATAGAAGTAGTCTCTTAGCTTCTGGGCTATCCAGGTTAGAGCGCAGCAAGTGCGTTCTAGCAGAGAGTACCGTGCTTCATATGGAGTGAACTTTTTACTTACGTAGTATATGGCTTGCTCCTTTCTTCCCATATCGTCATGCTGTCCTAGAACACAATCGAAAGCAACATCTAACACTCCAAGGTAGAGTAGTAGTGGTCTACCAGGCTCCGGCGGGACTAAGACTAGCGGTATGGAAAGATATTCCTTGATTTTGTCAAAAGCCTTTTGACAATCCTCAGTCCAACTGGTTGCGGCATCCTTCTTCAGCATTTTGAAAATTTGTTCATATATTACTATGGACTGTGCTATGAAACGGCTGATGTAATTGAGTCATCCCAAGAAACTCATCACATCCTTCTTGTTCTTTGGTGGTGGTAATTCCTGGATGGCTTTAACCTTTGACTGTCAAACTCTATTCCTCGGCGACTGACGATGAATCCCAACAATTTTCCGGCAGGAACCCCGAATGCACACTTTGCGGGATTTAGCTTTAGATTGTACTTCCGCAGCCAGTCAAAGAATTTCCTCAAATCTGCTATGTGATCTGTGGCCTTCTTGGATTTGATGATGACGTCGTCAACATACACCTATATTTCTTTATGTATCATATCATAGAAGATAGTTGTCATAGCCCTCATGTAGGTGGCCCCAGCATTCTTTAGACCGAACGACATCATTTTGTAGCAGTACACCCCACATTGTGTAATGAAGGTTGTTTTCTCTGCATCTTCTTCGTCCGTCCAAATCTGATGGTAACCCACGAAGAAATCTAGAAAGGACTAATTCTTGGCGCAATTGTCGATTAGAATGTGTATATTTGGCAGCGGGAAATAATCCCTTGGACTTGCTCTATTTAGATCCTGATAATCAACACAGACTATGACTTTCCCATCTTTCTTGAGAACCGATACAATGTTGGCCAACCAGGTTGGGTATTCGACTACCTTGAGGACCCTGGCTTTGATCTGCTTAGTAACTTTCTCCTTGATTTTCAAGATCATGTCAGGCTTGAATTTCCTGAGTTTCTGCTTCACTGGTGGACACATTGGATTTGTAGGTAACTTGTGAGCTACTATGGATGTGCTCAACCCTGTCATATCGTCGTATGACCATGCAAAGATATCTTTATATTCTTTCAGGAACCGAGTGTATTCTTCTTTCTCTGACGATGACAGATGGATGCTTATTACATCCTCTTCTTCTATTTCTTCTGAATATTGTCCTTCCGTTGCGTTGTCTCATTACATGTCATGGTCGTTGGTACATCAAGATAAGAAATAGTAATGCTGTAGGGATAAAGATATGAAAGAAAATAGTAATAATAAAACATAAAGCCATTAAAATGTCAAACAAAGTGATTTCAATAACTCAAATAACGTTTTTTTTAAATGGAACACTGGAAATATTATTTAAAACAAAATGCAAAAGAGTATATCATTTTCAAAAGTGAACAATGCTATCAGCCTTGCTACCCCGGGACACGTCGGGCCCTTGATGGTTTAGCGGTCCAGTTCTTGAGAAATGTTCCCTTCTCCACTTCTTGAATAGTAAGACCTTTTTCCTCCTCCTCCTCCTCCTCCTCAACTATCACACAACAATCAATATCATCGTCTTCCAAAAACAAATTCCTCAATGCTGCCAAGGCTTCTTCTTCCTCTGATCCCCATATTATAGCGTCCCGATGGAAGGTCTGATTCAGGTGTGGCACAGGTTTCTCAAGAGGGTAGTATGGACCACACCTTGGTGGCGACCAATTCCGATATTCCTGCCAGGTGTACTGATATCCAAGCCCAAAGGTTGTACCATGGCGCTTAAGTTGTACTGGCTTGGTGATACCTTGAAGATTTTTACCAAGCCCCTTACCAGGTTCATACCCTCTCCATGCCAATATTCTTTCTATCTTTCTACTCTAGCACTTATCCTTCTGGATTGCGTTAACACGCTCGATGCGATGGTAGGTTTCTCCACCTAACTTCCTTCTATTCTCCACCACTGGAACAGTCTGACTGGTGTAAATGGGGTTGCTTGCATCTCCATGGATAATCAGTTCTTGATGATTCCATTCAAATTTTATAGACTGGTGCAAAGTAGACACGACAACTCCAACGGCGTGTATCCAAGGTCTTCCCAACAACAAATTATAAGAGGCGAATATGTCTAGCACATGAAATTCAACATCGAAGCAGGTAAGACCCATCTGCAAGCATAGATTAGTTTCTCCAATCGTGGCTCTCTGTGACCCATCGAACACCTTCACATTCATAGATCCTTCTCGTATTTCATGTAGGACCTTGCCCAACCTCTCCAGAGTTTTCAGCGAGCAAATGTTGAGGCTGGACCCTCCGTATATCAGAACTCTGGCGATGAACTTATCTTCACATTGTACTGTGATGTGCAGTGCCGTGTTGTGGCTCAATCCTTCAAGTGGCAGCTCGTCTTCATGGAAAGTGATCTTATGGCTTTCCAGCACTTGTCCCACCATGTTGACCATTTCTCCGCTAGTAATGTTATTGGGCACATAGGCTTCATTCAGTACCTTCATCAGAGCATTCTTGTGCACCTCGGAATTTTGCAGCAGTGACAAGATAGATATCTGGGAGGGAGTCTTATTTAGTTGATCAACAACAGAATACTCCTTTGCTTATACTTTCCTCCAGAGGTCATCCGGAAAAGTTTCAATGATAGGTTATTTGTTGGAAGCTTGCTTACTTGTCTCTCCCAAATGCTCAGGTGTGTAAATTCTTCTCGTTCTAGTCATTACTGAAGGGTGGTATGGATGCCACCGTCATAGTGAAAGGTGTGGTCACTTCTACGTCAAACAGAGTGGGTGTAGCTGCAGGTGGTGTCACTTCTACTTCAAAGGGAGCCGATGCGGCTACCTCAACTTCAACTGGCGGATGTACATGTACCACAATGGGATTGAGCGTGACTACAGACTTCTTAGGGTCATCACCTTCCCGAATAAGCCCGATTGATCCCTCGAGATCCCATTCTTCATCAGTTTCTATGATCTGGGAGGGGATTGTTGCGGACATTGGGTGTAGTTTCTTTTGCCGGTATGACCTTGGTATCAATCAGTTTTTGGATCTTGTCTTTCAAAATGCGGCATTCATCAATAGTATGTCCCTTCATGCCAGAAAGGTACACACATGTCTTGTTTGGGTCGACCCATTGAGATGAGTTTTCCTTAGCCACGACGGGAATAGGGGTGACATTTCCAGTAGCTTTTAATCTTTCATACAACTGGTCGATGGGTTCAGCAATAGGGGTGTATTGTCTGGGTGGTTTGCGATCAAAATTGGGCTTGGGTTTTTGGTAATTTGGATGAGCTAGAGGTGAATGATAATAGGCTGGTTGGGTATTATAGGTGTGGTAGGCGGTAGGGGGTTGAGGATTTCTAGGAGGTGAAGGTTTGTATGTGGGTGGGGGTGTTTGGTATACAAATGGAGATTTTGGACCTTGGGCAACCATTATTGTCCCCACTTCTTTATTCTTTGATATTCCACCTGCTTGCAGTGCTTTGTTCGTGGCCTGCAATGCCTCGAAATTTGTTACCATTCCGCTTTTGATACCTTCTTCAATCCTTTCTCCGAATTTGATGATATCAGAAAACTTATGATTCTCGATGACCATTAACCTTTCGTAATATTGTGGGTCCTGTTCCCTGACAAGGAAGTTTTTCATATGTTCTTCATATAATGCCGACCTGACCTTCTCTCCTTCTGACCTCCACCGAGTAGCATACTCGCGAAAAGTCTCAGGTGGCCTTTTCTTGAGATTCTGGATATAGAAGTCATCCGGTCTATTTTCCGTGTTGAATCTGAATCTATCCATGAAGTCCGACGCCATGCTTACTCAATTAGCCCATTTCTTGGGATTTTGACTTATGTACCAAGATAGAGCCTATCCAGTAAGGCTTTTTATGAACAACTTCATGCGAATCCTTTTGTGTTTTCCAACTCTTACGAGATTGTCAGAGTAGGTTCTGAAATGAATCTTTGGGTCAACCGTTCCATCAAATATTCGAACCTAGGAGGTTTGTAACCCTCCGGCAGTTCCACATCTGGTTGAATGAAAAAATCTTCGTAGTTCAGGCCTTCAATTCCTTTGCCTCCTTCAACACCCTGAACTCAGCTCGTGAGTTTCTTGAGCTCCTCTGCCATGTTCTTAATGAGTAGGTCCTTCTCAGCGAATTCTGGTAAGTATGAGATTGGTTGAGTGAAGTGGGGTAAGGAATCCACCTATATGGGGTTGTTTTGGTGAATGCCAGGAGTTTGGGTATAATGGTGATCATTGGTTGAATTTTGAGGATCGGGGATAGGCTATGGGGTATTATGAGAAATGTGATAAGTGGTTTGCGGATATTGAGTCGGGAGATGCTGATGATGAGGAGGTGTAGGTATGGGTAAGGGATTTTGAAGAGGGGTTGTATATTGGTGAGGTGCGCGAGGATTTTGCGGGCGTTGGTTGGGTGTGTTCTGAGGAGGTACCAGGTTTTGGGTATTTGGATGGTTGATATTTGGGACGTTTAGTGTGAGGGGGAGGTTTGCCAAGTTACGGACCTGCTCAAGCTCACATTGTAGAAAGTATTTTCTGTTCAAGCCACAAAACCATATCATTTGGTGCCGGAGTACTCCGACCATCAGAAGTTTCCATATTTTCAGCATGTGTGGTGTTTTCTTTTCTGACGCCACTCATTTCGTCCATCTTATCTTTCCCTTTGCTTTTTGGTACACTTGGAGGAGGAGGAGGTTGAGGGCCTCTGTATCTGGTGTGGTAAGATGATGATGCTAGTATGCGCGAACCAACCTTGGGGAATGGGAATAATCAAGAAGAAAGAAAAATAAAAAGGTAAGCAAGTCAGTGAGAGTTCTGAAAAAAGTATTTGCGGTATTTAAACACATTTTGCGGAATGTAAATTCGCGTCCTAATTTGGGAGCCTCGTTGTGCCCGAGGTAGGCCTCGCGACAAGTAGACTTGGAGAATTTTATTGCCAATAATTGCCTCATTTCATTAACATAATAAATAAGACGAAATTAAAACGACAATAAATAAGATAAGTCACTAATGGAACTTGGTCTTATTACATTTGAGAAGCAAAAACAAATAAACCTAATCTACTTGGTCCAGAAAGACCTTCTCCAGGCCTGACTCTCTTGGCTCCATCAATTAGATTCCCCAGGTCGCGTATGTCCAGCAGCAGGTATGCCCTAGCGAGATGTCCTCGTTCGATAGCTTCAGCATTCTGGCAGTCCATGACTCTTTTCCACATCTTCCCTTCTAACTTCATCAAACCTTGCCCCAGATATTCCAGCCTTTCATTCGATCTGGTAGCCATTTCCCTCCATTCATTGATTAATTCCATATCAGTCTTGTTTTGTTCCAGATGCTCGGCCTCGGATTCGTGAACTCTTTTGCGCAGCCTATTATATTTCACCTATGCTTCAGCAACTTCATCTATGACCCTATTTCCTTGTCCGAGCCCTGGCTCAACTATTCCCGCTATGCTATCTTCTAATCGTGATGGGTAAAAGTGCACATGCCCTGCGTGATATCGGTCTGGATCGATGGTGTCCTTTTCAACAATAATCTTCAGGTGCCACATATGTTGAGCTTCACATTTGTATGGGATGTCGTCATCTTGAAAATCCGCCCAGTAGTGACTCATTTTGGAGACTCGTGGTATGATTTGCTTTCTACCAGCTTGTCTCATGACCCTGATAGGAACATAGGGGTGTATGCCCTTTAACCCAATCAACACCAAGTGGGGAACATCCCTATATCTGATGACGAACTCACTGGTGGGGAACCACTTGAACAACTAGTGAACATGGTCCTCAGTCAAATTGTCAAAAAATTGAAACCATTAAGTTGCATTTTCCGGTTGAGAAAACCTGTCTGGGATAAAGGTCATTCTCTTGGGGTTATGAAAAGCTATGTGATCATTCCACTGTCTTCGTGGAAACTCTTGGCAGTATTGACCTCTCTGGAGATGTTCTAGCAACCAAATCTGTAGTAGCATATTACAACCCTCGAAGTGTTTGAACCCCTTCTGGCAGTGATTCAAAGCCCGATATATGTCTTCTATAATCATAGGGACAATAGTATATGTTTTCCCCTCGATTCCCTCCATTAAGGATTTGGTTACCATGGCTAGTCTGGTGTGAACCATGTCCATTTTGCTTGGAAACACTATCATACCCAAGAAGCAGACGATGAACACGAAAACCCTGCGATGAATCCAACCCAAGGAAGTGATGGAGAACTCGTCATGAAAGATAAGATAAGATTTGTTGTGACCGTATCATTTATAAAGGAAGTCGAAAGGTATGTAGTATTTCTTCAGACACACCAAGTCGTCATTCTTTCTTAAACCCATCATTTTCAGAAACCCTCTGGGAGTGCGATTTTCTAGCACCAATAAACTGAGACTACCAAGGTAGTCCAGCGAATCCCCATATTTCCTCAAAAAAAAAAGGGGTCATTTCTATGTTTCCAAAACGGAATACGGCCCTTTCTCCGTCCTAAAACATAGTGGCAGCTTCGATCAACATGTTGTTTGATTGGATATCTAATAAGGAAGGTAAATTTCCCAAGACCTTTTTCACATTCTTTTTGTCGCTTGATGGAAGGTCTTCCCACCAATCTAACAACAATAGTGGTATGTTACGGACCATGCCGAACCTGGAGACTTCGTGCTTCATTTTCTGCAAAACAAATAAGGTTAGACCCTTTCCCCCTCCAGATTCGACAATTTATACATAAACAATTAGCATATTGGCATTTATTTCTTCAAGTTAATGCACAGATCGTGGTTGTGTCCGTTGGGATTATGGAAACCCCGGTGGACTTTGGACAAGGCTTTTCTTAGAGGGTTATTATGTGGAAAACATATTAACCCAGGCTAGGTTTGACCATGATGCATGTACAGTTATAATCAGAGTAAGGTTTCTATAGGGGCCTAGACTGTTACCCCCAAGCGGACAGCTTGAGTGGGAAAGGCACGGAACCGTCGGCTGCACCGCTGATCGACTAGATTTACCGCAAATAAGCCTTTCCAAATTCAAAAGGGGTGATATAGGAAGAACACAAACACTCATCAAGCGTTGCTATGGTATTAATTACGCACGAGTGGAATATGATGTTGATCATCTTTTATGAAAACAGAAAATAACACGTTGTCAAGTATTTGCACGACGAAAAATGATAATGCGGTATTAATAATTGTAAAGGCAGTTAAGAAAGAAAAAACAAGGAGACAAGTCAGTTTCCATAGTAAAGAGTAATAAAACAGGAAAGAGAAATCATAAATGACTAAAGATAGGCAAATACGTTCACATAAAGTGGGAAGAGGAAGGGGTATGCGAGTATTAACGGAATAATAAAGACATGCTTAAAGACTAACTCACAAAATCAGGTTTGTTATGGTGAGAGCCTAAAATATCCCCAGCAGAGTCGACATGCTGTCGCGCGCCCTTTTTCTCGCGAAATCGGGTTTCGACATTTTGGGACAACTCTTTTTTGGGATGGGTAAGGAATTGGAAGAGTCGACACCTAATGGATTAAGGTGCGTTAGGGAACCTAGAGCAAATAACTTGTTTAACCAGTTTACATCACCAAAGATTGGGTAAGGGCTCAAATTACCTTGAGGGGAAGGTGTTAGGCACCCCTCGAGGTCCATAATGGTGGGTCCTGGCCGAACATAAATTAAGTGAATTAGTCAAAAAGGGAAGGAAGTAATTTGGAAAAATAGAATACTCACTTTTTTAACAGGAATAGGGGGGGGGGGGGGGGGGGGGGGGGGGGTCCTAAGTTTTTTGCCTATAGGATCACCCCGTGCAATACTTTGTAACTCCCTCAAGTCAGGGCGTTACTCATAGCATTAGCTCAAAGACTATCATCTCCTTACTACCCAATTACTATCTTTGAGTTGTTACTTAAGCATTCTAGTTGATTCTAGTTCGTTCCCTATGCGTGCACGACTCGCCCCTTACCTGTGGTCCTGGAGGTATTAGGACCTCTATTTGGGATAGTTCTAGACCCAACCTATGTTGCTAAAAAATGTAAAATCTAGGCGACAAGCAAAAACAAATAGGACTTTTAGATAAAGAACAAGTATGGGCTCACATTGACCTCCACACATACACAGCAAAAGCGCGCAATTGAATCGGAAAACTTTATTAACTTTAAAGTCCTATAGATAGGATATCTATGCAAGAAAACAGAGTGCAGAAGCAGTTTTAATAAGGCGAGTGTCAAGACCTATTTGTTTGCCTACTGATTTTATTCAGTATGGTCTGGGCACTTCAGGCAGTATTTCATCATAATTATAAACCCACAATTATTGTTAAGTCCTACAAGTGTATTGCCTAAATTATTGATAGTAGTGAATGAATTCATAATCGACCAACAGGATCCTATAGGCATGATTTCTACGAGCTTATTAATTACATACCTATTGGCATGATTTTTAAACGTGGCACTGATTTTAACTCATAGAGATAGATTCGATTCCCTTTTTACTACTATAGGCATGATTTTTGATTTCTTACTTGATTTAACCCCTATAGGCATGATATCTATTACCGAATTAGTTTAAATCATATAGGCATGATATCTATTTCTGTCACGACCCAAATTCCCACCCTTTGGGCCGTGACTGCGCCTAACGTTGAACCCGCTAGGCCAGCCAACGTATACTTGCAATAGCAATTTAAAATTTATTTAATACTGAACGGAATGATAGTTCGTCACTTTCAACAATTTCCCCACAAAATCCTATAAGCATTGCTTACTAAAAATAACGAAACTTTCAGAATGCGGAGAATAAAGACATGACAAACA